>BKZX01028141.1:35018-56004 GCA_014362285.1 Fagus crenata
AAAAAAAAAAAGAGAGATCTTTTAGTTGAGTAATAGTTGTTATTCATATTCATGATTTTGAAGTTATGCATAGCCATTATTATAGTTTAGGAAAAAAATATAACTCACACACAAGTACTGTAAATTGAATTATAAACCACAATTAAGTTGAACTTTTCACGCACAACTATTATGAGTGTTGGATATATTGTAAAAATTAATAAATTGACTATGAACATAACAAATTTCATGCAGCTCAAGAATATTAAATTTTTTTAAAATTTTGTTGTAAGAAACGGGAATAAGAAAGTAAAATGATAAACATATATACATATTATGAATTTGAATGAAAAATTCAGGACAAACCACTATATATGATATATTATTTGTTTTAATATATTTCAATCTGAATGAAACAAACTGTACATTATAAAATCAGATTCTCCTCACTTCAAACGCACGATAACATTAGGTAAGCTATACGATTATTCTAACCCTATATCATCCAAGGATCACAAACCCTTTGCCAAATATTAAAGTCATTGATTTTGTCACTTATAAACTATTTAAAAAATTCCTTAGTAGGAAACCAACATGTTTGAGTTGAGACAAAATGTAATTTTATTATGGACTTATCACTTCCCTGAGTTGAGACAAAATGTAATTTTATTATGGATTTATCACTTCCCTTTCTTTGACGGTTAGTTTTTGCGCTTTATAATTAAATGTCTATTATCATTTTCTTAAATTGACCTAAATCACACACGTAGAGAAAATTTATATCCCTAAGAAAACGAAAAGCAAAGTTGAGTTTATTTTATCTAAAAAAATCTTTCTTGGAGATCCGAAGCTATGCAGGAAGAAGTAGCTTAGTCAAGACGTAAAGAAATTTTCTAGTTTCAAAAAGTGGATTCTTTCTGAATCAACTATGTACAATATATATGTGGTAAATCTACATGCCAAGTGAGTATCCCAATTCCCAACGATATGTTTATCTTCCTTTATGTGCCTAATTGTTTAGTTTCAAGAAACCCCAATCTGCAACGCTCTTGCTTTTCTCACACCAAGCCTGAGCAATAGAACATGATACACTCAGACAAGTCCTTTCTTCACAAATTGTGGAAATCATAGAACTTTATCCATGCAAAATTAGTCCCATTGGTTGTCTAATTAAGACTTATGATACAAGCAATTATTTATAGCAGCAGATATGCATCAGCATGGCTCAGCTGAACAGAGGTAAATATTTACACCAAATGTTAGCAGTAGTTTTTCCAAAAATTAATGCAGAAGTGGCAAAAGTTCTTGAAAAGCTGTCACTGAAAGTGGACAACTTCATCAGAAGATGGAGCTTAGTCTAGACATTTAAAATTAACCATCTATCTCTCTTTCTCTGTCCCCCTTTCTTGCTTACCGACTCTCTGAATCAGCACATATATTTTCTCAACAAAAACGGTGAGTTTTGGCATGGGATGAGAGTTCCTCTTTTCACCAAAACGGTGAGTTTGGCAAAAGCGTAACTATGAAACAAGGGTCCGGTTAGGAATTTTATATTTATATTGATAGTAAAGCAATTAATGCTCTGAAATGCCCTCCTAATCCCTGAACAAAGTGATAAAACTTAGGTATAATTTCTAAGGTCAAGTACATTAGGTTCTTAGTTGAATTCAAATACATTAAATTTAAATATTCTTGGAAAAGATAATATTACTTGTGTTTCATTGGTTAATGCAACCATGTGTTTGAATTCAATTGGAAAACTTAATGTACCTAACTTAAGAAACTGTATCTAAGTTTTACCCATGGTTTTAAAAACCGGACTAGACCGGCCGGTTCAACCGGGGAATGGTGCTTAGTTTGGTTCGGTTTCCTTAAAAAACCGGAAATAAAGAAAAAGTGAAGCAAAACCGGAAACCGCCGGTTCAACCAGTAAAACCGGGAACCGGACCGGTCCAACCGGTTTGAACACTTTTTAAATACAAAAAATTTTTATTTAAAAAATAATACTAATATGTTAGGTTTACATTAAAGTTAACCTAACATTAAATGTTTAGCTCACACAAAAGGTAACCAAACATTAAATGTTAAATATTTGACTCACACAAAAGACAACTTAACATTAAATGTTTGGCTCACACAAGGCAACCCAATATTTAATTAATGAATGGTAGGCCCACAAATTAATATAGCCTACCCTCATATTTAAAATTCTTGATAGAGTATAGTATTTATAGAAGAGAAAGTGTACCATTTTCTTTTCTTTTTCCAATGTGGGACGATGAATAAGTTTTCTCACAAGAGTACAAGACAACTAGTCCTACATTGGAAAAAGAACAAGTCTTCAAATAGCAAATACTATTTATAACTACATCAAAATACAAAATTAATTAACATATTAAAATTTGAAGACTTAAAATTTAAATTAGGGCATTCAAATTTTAAACCCATACATAGTTTTTAAATCTTCAAATAAGTCAAATAAAGAAAGTTCTACCATAAATCTAATAAAATACTATTTTTGACTTATGATATTATCAAATAAACATAAAACGTTCTTCTATGATTTAAATATGATTATTTTGTAATTTTAATATGTTTAGTTACTTTTTTTTTCTTCTAAATATAAGATGTGAAAACTCATATAAAAGTTTTAAAATTTGTTATATATATATTTTTAACTAAATATTATTAGTTAAATTTGTTATATATATTTTATTAATTTATATAATTTAAAAATTATTTATTAAATTATTTATGACATCAACGGTTCGACCACCGGTCGGACCAGTGATACGGGAACCACTCCCCTTTCCGGTTCTCTCCCCGGTCTGGTTTTTAAAACCATGGTTTTGCCCCTAAACAAAAGTCATGAAACAAAAGCAATTCATGTAAAGGGTGAAACGGTATGCATTGGATGAAAATTTTAATGAACGGACAAAACAACCGTTCATTTTCTCCTCACGCTTTTTATTATAGGTAATAGAAAGTGTCATTAGAAATCTTATGGAACAAAATTTTTGTTTGTCCTATGGTTGATTTCAGAATTTCTTGATTTGAAGAGTTATTGGGGTGGGAACATCGATCACAAGACACACATTTTTCCAATTTTTCTTATTTTCGTGAGTCATATTGTTTTCATTCTCATGACCCCTCAAATCTAAACTTTTTGCAAGAGATTTCAACTACTACAAACTCACGCCAATTAATCATTATTTGAGCAAAGTTTGGACCCGTGACAAAATTCAATGAAACTTTTCTATGACCAAAATAAAAACCGAGTTTTGGTCAAACGACCTATGCTCTCATTTTAACTTTATTCACCCTTTTGGTAAGCTCTAATATCAAATTACAAATGGACGTCTTTCACCACTACCAGATATCTCATGTCTGTAATCGCATCCCCAATAGAAGTTGTGTGTCTTACTCGGACATCACAACAGCATGTCACACTTAATATCAGTGCTTCTAGATGTCATTCATCACCATAATATGTTTTCTCTCATCACTGCTAGGGATGTCCTCAAGCCAATTACAAGCAGCAGAAGCTAAGCATGTAGCAAATTTATTAAAACATTTACTTACAGAATTAAACTCAAGCATGGTGCGTGGGGGAAAATTATTCAGTAGTGTCAGACTACAAATAAATGAGTAATCTCCCCTTTCACAGACTGGTAGGTCCTACCATAATCAAATTTAATTAGTGGGATCCATCATTCATGTGAGAGGAGGACTACGCATTTATTTGTAATCTTGGACTACTAAATAATCACTCGTGCATGAGACCCACCATTCATGTGAAAAGATGGAATATTCATTTATTGTGTACCGAGAGTACAATATAATTTTCCCCGAGGTAGCTATATCTATCACTCCTTAAATATCTTGTAACAAATGGCGAGTAATTATTCAGTCTTCTCAGAATCTATATCTATATCTATATATAAATTAAAGCAGAAGACGTTGTCATCTTTCTGCCACGTGGCATCTAAGGCAACGTTTTTTGCTTGACATCTAGCATCTTAGGTGGCACATGAATTAAATAAACTAAATTAAATACCCACTACCTCCATAATGAAAACTACACATTAATAAATTAAATATTCACTACCCAATTAAATGCTCCAATTAGATAGACTTATTAATTAATTCAGATATATATAGATATATTCCAACCAAATCTGTTAAATAAAATATATGTTATTTCAAATATGCATTTAAATTATAGCTTGGGCATTCGCCCTAATGGTCATTCATCTCCCCAAAAAGTCTCACCCCTTTATGAGTGCTTGGGTTCGATCCCTGGGTTTGTATCAATTTATATTATATTTTATTTTTATTTGCGTCTAATTTCCTTACTATTGTATAATTATTTTCTAATATTTAATATTTAAGTAGAAATAAAAGCTTGGGTAAGATAAAGTTTACATAAGTATTACCTTCATTTTCGTCTTTTCTCAGGTTAAGTTTCTATGTGTTTGCTATGTTAATAATTACATATTTGAAAATTATATTTTCTTCATTTAAACAGCAAAAATTTGTTTAGATTATAAACTGCTACAATTAGGTTGAGTTTTTTTTCAAGTTGAATGCTAAATAGATATTAATACTTGCAGATACGTTGAAAAATGATACTTTAACTATATATGTGGTTTGGCCATAAAAGTTTTGTTTCCTTTTTGCTTTAAAAGTTAAATCAATGATGATAGTCATTGTATAACAATATACCTTCGTAGAAACTGAAAAGGAGCATGAGGCAGAATCTCATGTTTTTAAAATATTCATTTGAATTATTATATGAAATTTTTTCGTAAATTATATGACTGTAGCTATAATTATGTAAAAGGATGTTCTTCTGTTATAAGATACCTTAATGAATTGATCTTAAAGGTGTGGATGCTCAAAATTTCTTTGTAGGCCACGTGTCGCTTTATGAATGGTCCGAACGTGGGCTGGTCTGCTTGGAGAGGATGTTGAGCCCAAAGCTCCACACCAGGCCCGTTGGGTCACCCGATGGCTAATGGTGCTTCCCTCTGATACTTCTGATCTACCGGGCCACAATACTTATAGAGACAGTTGCGGTAGACAAGTAGAATCAGCACCGCAGATCAAGACATACTAGTAACCATACACTCTGCTTTTACTAGGACATCCAGTAGTAACAGCATATGAATAATACATATTACAAATAGTGGAACTCAGGAGTTGGTGCCGTAGACTGAGAAACTGAAAACGAAATGGTTAGCCTCTTACGTGACTTGCAGTTGACAGGCGAGACTGGCACCATAGATTAAAACCAATTACAACTAACTTGTGGAATTTATGCTGTAGATCAAAAAACTAACGACCATAAGCTTTGTTTTTACCAATGCATTCAGTGGTCACGAGAATACATAAGAAATACGTTACAAACATCAGAGCTCAGAAATCAGTACCGCAGACTAAACAAAAACAGGCATAATAGACTTAGTCTTCACCATGACTTGCAGAGATAGTAACAGATAAGGAATATATAATAAGTCATGGAACTTAGGAGATTTGATGAGTAGGAAGAGAACCATTTACAGTGCAAACGTACATGAGTCATTGTCATTACTTGGGTAAGTGTTTGGTGGATTAGAGTGAGTCTTTTGGCTGTGGCAGACTGAAGGTGCTCAGTCTACCGTAGGTCTGTAGGAAGTTTCCTACAGAGTTTTTGGTTGTCTTCTCCTTCTTTTAAGCTTTTGAAGTCAGCTCTTATGGAGGAATTAATTTCAGACTTGAAAGCCAACCAACCCCCCTTCCCTCTTTCTCACCCCTCTTTATAGTGGTGTTAATGTTTTGTGGTTTCACTTATTGCCCTCTTAATCATGAGGATTATTGTTTACCCGAGAGATAAATGGAGTGGGATTTGACAAAATCAATTCAACATTAAGGAGATGATTTTCATCTGCTGCAGGCCAGATTCGAGCTGCGGCAGACAGCTAATCCTTTACTCATTTCTGGTGTTGGGGGTAGTGAACATTAAATGCTTGACAAGGGGAGTTGAGGTGATCGAATTGACTCATATACGTTTGCATAATTAAATTTGATCTTACCGTTTTTGGCATTATTTCCCCAGCAGATCTAATCCCTTTTTTGTCACGGCAGATTAAAGAAATTCAGTAAAATGGATTCCCCTACCTCCAAACCGTTCTTCCTAAGCTCCATGTTGAGGATGAGCAAAGACCACCGGAGTGCTGGGCTACGGTGGTCATTGCCCTTGAGTGGTATCAGCTTGGTCGGCCAAGGCAGCTTTCTTGGCCTCCTCAATTCTTGCTTTGTCTTCCCTATCACTTCACTTTTCCCAACTGATGCTGCCGCAAACATTCTTCTGGAGGTGTCTATGGTAACTGCTGGTTAATGAGAAAAACCAGCTCTGTCCCTCATTATGAAGTTTGGAGAACCGTTTCTCCCATCTTGGAAATGTGCCCTTTTAGCACCTCGAGCAACGCACCAGAAAAGGAGGGAAAATGGGGCTTCACGTGGATGCTTTTCCCTCTCTTTTCTTTGAATTATTTTGAATGGTCTGATGCCATTGCAGCAAACATAAGCTTGAGATTGAGTGGGCCGGTTTTGGGTCTTGGGCTTAATTGGTGGCCCAATACCATTAACTTGTGCCTTCCTTTTGTTGTGGACCACTGGGCTTAATTCGCCTTGGGCCTTCAAAGCCGAGTTCGAGGCTTCGGTCTTGGTCCAGTATGGTAAAAAAAATGGGCCTCTACATTTAGCCCCCCGAGCCCAGACCTCACGTGATGTGTGGTTTGGGTGAGTATGTTGCTTAGGAAAAAAAATATATACATGCATGTACGTTATAATATTTCTTTTCTCTCTCTTTTTCTTTTGTACGTGGGTTTCTTCTTTCATGGGAGTTGTGGCAGATAGGAATGTCAGTTACTGATACTGATGACCCTCAGGCCTATTCTTCTTCTTCATAGTATCTTCTGGTATTAAAAGCTCTCATGATTAGAGTTTCAACCACCAGCCCCCAAGCATTTATTTCAGCTGCTATAAATTCTTTCTTTTGTCAAAAAAGAGAGAGAAAGAGCAAATATTTGGACTTCTAGCCTCATCGATTTCCCCTTTTTCCTCTATCTTTTTTTTTTTTTTGTTCTTCACCTTATCCATGGCTTCTTCTTCCTCTATACCTCCGGCTAACCCCGCCCCTCGACCCACCACAAGTGAGCGGTCAGAAACTCTGGCGGCAGTGTCGACGGCGTCCACTGAGGCAGTGGTGGATGCCTTCGTGGCTCCTCCCTCTATTTCCGAGGTAGCCGTGTTCGTGGTTCCCCCCCTTCTTCCAGCGAAGCTGAAGACCCCAAGGAGGGCTTCGCGTTCCCTCTAGTGGACTCATGGTACTAGATTTCCCCTCTATTTCCTTGCAAATCCTTTGATTTCTTTCTTCCCCCTGAAGATTGGGATTGGATAGTTACGGCGCCAGAGGTCGTGGTAGACTAAGCGTGGGTTCCATGCCTTGATGAGATTTCTGACTTGCTGATCCAAAAAAGGGATATTCAGCCGGTTCCCATCACCTTTGAATTTCCTTGCACCGCATCTAAAGATTGGTCTCATTGGGTGGATTTGGAAATTTTGGACTCTGAGTTTTGGGACAGCTTACGGAAAGCTGACATCCATTGGTCCATTCTAATTTTGCGGAGCCGTGGCATGTTTAAGGACACCGAACCTCTCCATGAGGTGTTAAGGAGGTGGTGTCCTACCACCCACACTTTCTTCTTCGCGTGGGGGGAGCTCACGTTGACTTTGGAAGTCATTGCAAACCATTGGATGCTTCCCATCCTTGGTGAGTTCTCTCCTTCTGACATAAAGCTATCTGCGAAGGAAGAGGAAATTGTTGTGGCTTTGCGGGGTCACTCATCTACCAGAATAACTAGTTGGCCCGCATTCTTCCTCCACCATGAAGAGGTTTCGGTCCGCCGTGCTGCCTTCATTGTTTATTGGCTTAGTAAGTGCATTTTCGGCAATTCTCCTTATTATATTGTAAATACTCTTTACATTCCATTAGCTGTGAAAATATCCACTGGTTGTTGTTTTCCTCTTGCTCCGATGTTCCTTGGCCACTTGTACTCGCAATTGGACTTGCTCCATGACTGTGAAGTCGAAAGGGATTCTTGTTATATTCTTTTTGCTTCCTTTAACACCACAGTGCTGCAGACCTTTTTGTGGGAATATTCTGCAAGTCACATTTTTGCTGCAAAAGATAAGGTGGTTGCATGGAGTAAATTTGCTGATCTACCGCAGCGTTTTCTGGAACGCTTCCCTAATTTTCGAAGCAATCTGCCGCTCGTTTATCGTTGGGTTGGCTTGAAAACTTGTGATCATGATTTCGTTGCCTCCCTGGATTTTGAAGAGAACGTATTATTGAGACCTTATGGAGATGATTACCCTAGTTTTGCTTGTGTTTCCATTCCCAGTCGATTCAATCAACCGACTCCTCTAATTTATGATTTGAAAGCTGGGGACTACTGGAGTTTGGCATATCTGTCTACCGTAAACCCAGGGTGGCTACCCATTTTTTCTTCCACAGGAATTCAGTGTACACCCTACTGCCCCCACAGAGTAAGAAGACAACTTGGTTTTGATCAAGATGTGCCCGTCAGTCCACAGGAGGCCACATCTCCTTCTCCCAGCTTAGCGTCGTTCATTAAGAGCCGCACATTTGCTCACTGGGAGGGCAAGGTTGCCCGTGTGATGATCCCAGGCAGCCACAGACTTGGTTTTTACACTGCATCCATGAGTGAGTATTGGCAAAGATTAACTCATGTTATGAATGACTATGTAAGTAGTGATAGAAGTAGCGAGACTCCCTTGTCCACTCATTGCAAGCCGCAGATCTCAAATCCCTGCTTGTCCCTTCCGTCTCAGTCTGCCATAGCTTATGGCAATAGTAAAAAACTTGGGTTTGCTGAGTGGGATGAGATCAGGGATGGTTGGATCACATACAACACACATCTCCTGGAAAGTTGGAGGGAATCGGTTAATATTGTGGAGGAATGTCTCATCATGCCCACCAAGTGGAGAAAAGGAAATAAGAGAGATGCTTCCGTGGATCTAGCTGTGGAGAAGGGGTCTAAAAAGCTAGCCCATTCTCCCAAGAAGACTCCTCCCAAGAAGACAAAAGCGGGAAAGAAGAGTAAGTCTGCCACTCCAGTGCCTGAACCTGGAAAGGAGTCTACCACAATCCCTACATAAACAGCGATTGAGTCTACGGCTGCTTCCTCCAAAGCTAAGGGTGTGGCTACAAGCTCTTCTAGGAGGAAGTCTGGTAAGAAGAGTGTTGCCCTTCGTCCCTCCAAGGGTCAGGGGAAAGCTGGTACATCTTCCTCTTCTCCAGACGAGGAACAGCCGTTTGCTGCTCCGACCCGCTCTCCCCCTAAGAAGAAAAAGTCGGTTGTTCCCCCTCCTCCTTCTGGTGCTGCCACCCGCACAAGGAGTAAGAGTGGCTTTAAGGTAAATTCATTCTCCTTTCTTTTCATCTACTGCTTTTACTTCGTTGTCCTTTGCTGTGTTTTCTCATTCTTTTGTTTGCGGCAGGCAACACACAGGCTTGGCAGATTTGGTGACGCTATGGTTGTTGTTGAGGTTATCTTTGCACATTCTTTTTTTTTTTTTTTTTTTTTTGCTTTCTCTTTTGGTCAGATCTATATTGTCTAATCTTTGTTGTTTAACCCTTCCCTTAGGATTTTGACACAATTGCTGATGATGTTCCCACAAGTTCCTCTGGTGGAAGTGATCCCTTGGCTGCTGTCGCAGATCAAGGTGAAGATTTGGGAAAAAGTTTTGCAGATAGTTTTGAGGCAGATGTTGGATCTACAGAAGGAAATCATTCCGTTTCCAACGATTCCTTTTTTGATGTTGCCCCAGGCTCTATGCATGAGGAGCAAATGATATCAGCGGAATCTGCTGCAGATGCTAACGACGTGCTGGAGGCCAACGAGTTGAACATTGAGTCTGCTGACTTGATGAGGCATGACTTAGCCATTGTTACCCATGCTGGCCATTCTTTTGAGCACGGGTGCGATGACGATAATGCCGTAGATTCTGACGCCGTACCCCTATCTTTTTATGTGCCGCAGACGATTTTGATGAGTGGAGTTACAGGTATGTTTTATTCTGTTCCTTCTCCTTTGAATTATGTAGATAGGGAATATACTTGTGCATATTCTGAACGTTGTGTGTTGATCTGCCACAGGTTCCGGTGCCTCTATAGCTTATGTTATGGAGGGAATTTCCCTTTTCGGAGCTACTTCTTGTCTTAGTGTCATTCCGGCTGGCGGTTTCATCATACCGGCCAGCTGTATTACTAGTGATACCCCTTCAGTTGCTGGGTTCCCCGTTGTTGGTGAGGTTTTTATGCCTAAGGAGGTCTGTGCACAAGGTTTTGTGGGAAGTGAGTCTGCGACGGATTTGGGAATTGCTCCAAAGATCAGTAGCAATGTTGACAGCGTTGTAGATTATGGCATCCCAGCTGAAGGCACTAGTGCTTCTGTGGCAACCACACCCGCCGATAGTGAACACTTGGATAATATAGGTGAGTTTGAATTTCCCACCTCCTTCTTCGGTAATTGTATGCAATATTCTTCAGACTTAGTCATACCACATCAAATGCTCTGTGGACTTCATTATATTGTGTGAGACGTCTTGATAGACTTGATTGCGTCATGTTCCTACCATTCCATAGACTTGATTAACATCGTATGGAGTGTTGTTCTATTGATCTGATTGCTGTCATAAATTTGTTATTCCATTGTCATATGAAGTGTTGTGTTTCATATGTATTTGGTTGTTATCTTATGGAAAATTTTGTTTCCATGGACTTGGTTGTTTTCTTATGAGAAATTCTGTTTCCATAGACTTGGTTGTCATCTTACAGAAAATTTTACTTTCATAGACTTGATTGTCATCTTATGAAAAGTTTTGTTCCGTAAACTTGGTTGTCATCACATGAAATGTTCTAATTTCATAGACTTGGTTGTTGTCAGATGAAATATTCTATTACCGTAGACTTGGCTGTTGTCTCAAGGGAAATTCTGTTTTCGTAGACTTGGTTGTCATCTTACAGAAAATTTTACCTCCATAGACTTGCTTGTCATCTTATGAAAAATTTTGTTCCATAGACTTGGTTGTTGTCTTATGAAAAATTCTGTTTTCATAGACTTGATTGTTGTCTTATGAAAAATTCGGTTTCCATAGGCTCGATTGTTGTCTTATGGAAAATTTTGTTCCCATAGACTTGATTGTATCTTATGGAAAATTCTGTTCCCATAGACTTGATGTCTTATGGAAAATTCTTCAGATTTGGCCAGGTTCTATGGGATGTTCCCTAGACCCGATCATGACGTATCTCTGTTTGTTGTAACCCCATAGATTTGATTTTTTTTTTTTTGTAGGCATGGGTGAAGCCATGCATATATCAGAGGAGGATGCTAATGTGGGGATCACTGGTGAGATTACAGTTGCTAGTCCACCACCAAGGCCAATAGCCAGGGTAGGTTCAAGTGTTGGAGCCAACACCATATCCGATGAAGTTGTTAATTTCTTTAGGGAATTTGACAAGAGGACGCCCAACCCCTACCCCAAACGACATTTTTGGGAGTTCAACGGGCCGTTGGTGTCTTTTGGTGACTTTTGGGTCCCAAATGATTGCGTCCCCTATCTACAGCGACTGACTACAGAGAATGGTAACTTCGTCACTAACTTCAAGCATAGTGCCGGATTGGGTGGACCTATGTTATCCCTCCTTGGTAGTGTTCTGGTTGCCATGAGCAGATCCAACCTTGGGACTGTGACAAAGGCCCAAATTCTCGCGTGGAAGGGTGTTATCCAGGATCTCATGGAAGTCGGGTTTGACTTGGGATTTATGATTGGGTATCTGCGGTAGACAGCCCAGTGTCTTTTTGGCAAGAAGATTTCGGATGAAGTGCAAGCTCTTCAGTATCAGATTGCCCTTTTACAAGGCTCTCTGGCCGTGTTGACAGCCTATCGATAGGAAATGACGTCTGTGGGAGGGATGGCTCTCAGGTTTGAGCATGGCAAATCACTCTTTGACAGCCTTTTCAATTGACCTTTGCATTTATCGTTTTCATTTCCTTGTAATGACCATGTTCCAATCTTGTTTTCATACATTTATATTTATGTTTCATAATTACCGAGTTTCGGTCTTTCTTTTGGGCACTTATTGCTCACATTTTGTAATGACCAAGTTTTGGTCTCTCTTTTGAAAACTCATGCTCATATTTTGCCTATGTCAAGCCAAGCATGTGGGTTTGACTAATCTATCATTTGTGTGGTTTCATGTTCTTCATTTTTTTTTTTTTTTTTAAAGGAGAGAAGGGTCTTCTCTTTTCTTTTTTGATAAAAAAACATGTGGAAGTCTTTTCATTTTTTATCAAAGCATAGATATTTGTGCGTCATCGCTCTTTGAACAATACATGAGAATTCAAATTGTTCTAAGACAAAAAAGATACAAAATACTTGGCTAGTAAAAGTGCATCTTATGAGTAATACTGCTTCAGCCATTTTCCATTGATGGGGTCTGCCAGGGTGATTCCATCTACCGTGGCTGATTTATAATAGCCACAATCATATGCTTTGCGGATTAGGTATGGCCCCTCCCAATTTGGTGCAAACTTGGACGGTGAAGGAAGACCTCTTCTCACATGGTCCACTGTCCTTAGGACCATCTGGCCCTTGGCAAAAATTCTGGTCTGCAACGTCTTTCCATAGGCACTAGCAAGATTTTGATGGTACTGTAGACTACGGGCTTGGGCCAGCTCTCTTGTTTCTTCCAGACTTTTTGAGTCTGCTGCCCTTGCTTCTGCGCAAATGTCGGCATTAACTTCTAAGTCCATCCCATGCAAAATTCTTGGGCTAGGCACCAGTAATTCTGTGGGAGCAATAGCATCAATACCGTAGACTAGAGAAAATGGGGTAAAACTCGTCGCCGTCTTAGTTGAGCCATGGTTGGCCCACAATGCGTCTGCCAGGTGAGAGCTTTAGCCTTTTCCATAGTCAAAAATCATTTTGCTCAGAATACGCAACAACATGCGATTAGTTGCCTCCGCTTGTCCATTGCTTTGGGGGTAATAAGACGTGGATCTGCAGTGCTTGATCCGATAATGTTCCAAGACTTCTCTAACACTCTTGTTAACAAAAGGGGTGCCATTATCACTAATGATTTTATGGGGTATGCCAAACCTTGTGATAATGTGTTCATGGATGAAGTTAGCCACGCCTGCACCAGTTGCCTTGCGAAGGCGAATGGCCTCAACCCACTTTGAGAAGTACTCGGTGGCTACCAAGATCCAAATGTATCCACTGGAGGGCGGATTAATTGGACCAATGAGATCTAGCCCCCAAGTGTGAAAAGGCCATGGTGTTGCCATGTTCTGTAGACTGGTCGGATGTGTGTGAATCAGATTAGTTTGAAGTTGGCAAGTGTGACAAGACTTTACGAAGTCTGTCGTGTCCTTTTTCATAGTTGGCCAATAATAACCAAGAGTCAACAGCAGTTGGTAGAGTCTCTTTTTGCCTTGATGCTCTTTACATTCTTCGGAATGGGCTTCTTTTATTACTGTTTGAGATTCGGCTAAGTTGAGACATCTTAAGGGATCATCGTGGAACGCTTTCCGAAATAATATGCCTCCTTCCACAAAATATATTGTGGCCAATTTCTTGAGTTGAATTGCTGCCTTGCTGGTTTACGGCAGAACGTTCTTGATAAGGTACTCAAGGAAAGGAGTGCGCCAGTCACTAGAAGCAAATATTGCATAGACTTGATCAGACTCATGTTGGTGCTGACAAAATGAACATTGCTCCTGTAGACTGGCTGCCTTTTTACTCATGTTAGGCCAAAAATAGCCCAAACATTGGAGTTTACGGTAGAGGCTCACCCCATCACTAAATTCATAAGACTTTTTATGGACCTCTTTTAGCTTCCTTGCTGCCTCTCGGAGACTTACACATCTTGCCAAGACACCTCTAGGTAGTCTACGGTAAAGATCACCAACAATCAACACATAATCCTTGAGCTTCTTCGGGTTTGCCACGCCTTCAGGTGACATAAGTTTGGCCTTTTATAGGTGTTCTCCAATTCTCAGCATCAAGGTATTGTTCTTAAAATTCCTCTTTCAATAGATTCGTGATGGGCGTGTTTCTCTTGTTGATGGTGACATCCACTTTTGGCCCTTCAAATGAAATTTGTGAACCTAAGGTTGCAAGCGCATCCGCATAACGATTCCCGTATCTCATGGCGTGAGAGATCTCAAAAGTGTCAAATTTTTCCTCTAATTTCTGAGCTAAAACACAGTATAGTGCCAATGATGGCTCTTTGAGTGAAAACTCACATTTAGCCTGGCAGATTACAAGATTGGAATCCCCAATTACTCTCAAGTGCTTTATCCCCATCTCATGGGCAATGGCTAATCCAGTTATGTAGGTTTCGTATTTCGAGGCATTGTTGGAACATGAAAAATCAAGTTTAAATGACTTAGCCATAGTCTCTCCATCTTCTCTAATTAATACAATACCTGCCCCACTTGAGTTGGATGTGGGAGAACCATCAAATTTCAGCGTCCATATAGAATCTATTAGATCTGCCAAAAACGCTTCTCCCACTCCTCTTGGTATTTCATGTGAGATTGATGAACCATCCTCTCTTGGGAATTATGCAAGGAGATCTGTTATGGTTTGGCTCTTGATTGCCGTAGGAGTTTCAGTGATTATCTCATATTGAGATAATTGCAAAAGCCACTGAGCTAGTCTACCAGAGAGGACTAGCTTGTGCAGTAGACTCCTGATTGGGAGGGACTTGGTCATCAATTGAATTTTATGGGCCAGGAAGTAGTGCCGTAGATGCTGTGAGGCATATATCAAGGCTAAACATACTCGTTCAACCCTCGAATACCTTGTTTCAGCATCTCTAAGTGCCCTGCTGACATAGTAGACTGATTTTTCGGTCTCACTTTCATCTTCTTGTGCTATTAATGCCCCGATTGCTTCGCCATTGGAAGCTAAGTACAAACGCAAGGGTCTGCTAGCAACTGGAGCGCATACGGTGGGAACTTGATCATGATTGCCTGGATCTTTTCAAATGCTTGTTGGCATGCCGTAGATCAAACAAAAGGAACTCCCTTTTTCATTAGAGGCGTGAATATAGCTGTTACCGCTGCCAAACTAGGAATAAATCTCCTGATGTAAGATAATCTCCCCAAAAAGCTCTTTAATTCCTTATGAGAAGTTGGTGCCTTCATGGTAGCTATGGTAGACGCCTTAGCTGAATCAACATCAATTCCATGGTTGTGGACCAAGAAACCAAAGAATTTTCCAGTAGACACCCCGAAAGCACACTTGAGGGGATTCATCTTGAGCTTATAGAGCCGGCATCTATCAAACACTTTTCTTAAGGCTTTAAGATGATTTTCTCTTTTCTTAGATTTTACCACAATATCATCCATATAGTCTTCAATTTCCTTATGCATCATATCATGGAACATGGACGTCATGGTCCTTTGGTAGGTAGTACCGGCATTTTTTAGACCAAAAGACATGACGGTGTAATAAAAATTACCAATTGGTGTGCGGAAGGCAGTTTTTTCAGCATCCTTTGTTGACATACGGATTTGATTGTAACCACTAAACCCGTCCATGAAAGAAAACATGGCATGACCGACGGCCGAATCAATTAACAAGTCCATGTTCGGAAGAGGAAATTCATCCTTAGGGCATGCTTTATTAAGATTACGAAAGTCAACACAACATCTAATCTGCCCATTCTTCTTTTAGACCGGCACAATATTTGACAACCACCATGGATTCTGTATTGGTTTAATAAAACCAGCAGCAAGCAACTTTTTTACTTCTTCGGTGATTTGGGCTTCCACTTCTGTGTGGAAAGTCCTCATGGGTTGCACTATAGGCCTGGTGCCGGGCTCCACATTCAAGGAATGGGCCACAAGTCCTGAATTTATCCTGGGCATCTCATCATAATCCCAAGCAAACAAATCTTTATATTCATGCAGTAGATCAATCAAACATTTTCTTTCTTTGGCAGACAAAGACATGCTAATTGATATAGGCCTACTAATATCAGGATCATCACTTAAATTAATTACCTCCAGTTCTTCTTTGACAGTCATCTTTGGTTCGGTTGTGGTAGACTTTTCTGCCTTCATTGCCGTAGACTCTGCCTGATCTACCATAACTCCTTCAGAATTTCCAGTCTGCTATGTCAAATGGCATGAGGGTTGCAGACCACCCTCTTCAGGTGTGGGACCCTCTTGCAGTGGGCAATCAAGCCTCACACACCTTCATAAACGATAAACAACACGTCCGTTAGGGAGTTGGACACGCACACATTGCGATGGACTCCCATGCTCAACTTCACGTTCCTTCATTTTCTTTTTTCGTTCAAGCAGTTCCCGTAGATCGACCTCAGGGTCATCCTTGATATCCTCCCAGTCGGGGAGTGGTGTTCCACACGGTTTCACAATTGGAGGGTCTCCCGTAGATGAGAGATCATCATAAAGGGTTGCTTTAACGAAGTGAGCTTCAGTTTGATCGAAGGGAGAGGAGTTTTCAGCAATATGGATTGGTTTCCCATTGAGTCTTCCCTTGACACACTAATGGTACGTAGATGACACCAATTTGTGTTTGTGTAGCCAACGTCTACCGAGGAGCACATGATATGGAGCTTCGGCATTCACAACGTGAAATCGTGTGAGTGCTACAATCGGCCCCACCCTCAAGACAAGTTGTACATGCTCCATTGTATATTCGGTCACCCCTCCAAATCCAGTTACTTCTATGGGGGGCCCTTGGATTTTCTGTTATGGCACATTGGCAGCTTGGAAAGTGCTTAATGGAATGAGGTTTAGGCATGAACCAGTGTCTACCAGAGCACGTCTGACTTGAACATCTTTCACTACCACAAACAGATAAAGTGGACGTCTATGGTCCAGGTACTAAACTACCGCAAACAGATAAAGTGGACGTCTATGGTCCGGGTACTGAACTTCCATGTCTTCATCTGTGAAAGTTATGGCATATGTAGTTTCCAAAAAGGCACGGCTGACATGTGCTTCTGCCGTAAAACAAGTGGCCCCGGACTCAGCCGCTATTGTGATAAGTGCCTCTGTTGTGGCGTTTCTAGCTTCAGGCCCAAACCCCAGCTGATTGAACAATGACTTGAACTTTGGACTTTTTTGTAGGGTCCTAACAGCTGCTGGTACCAAAGAGGAACTTGTTGCGGCAGACTCCTCTACTTCCATGTCGTTCACATTTCCATGGATCACCACTGACACCACAGCCTTGTTCTTGTCTTTCTTGTAATTAGGAAAGGGTGTCTTGTGAACTTTTTGTTGCTTTTCTGAGAGTTGCAAAGTGTCATCTTGAATCTTGCGGTTGACCTCTCATCGGAGGGTCCGACAGTTTACCGTAGGATGAAGTACATATTTGTGGTAATGGCAATATTTGGGATCTTTCTTTTCTTCTGTCGTGGGTTGCTTGGTGATTTTTGGAAGCTTAATCACCTCATCTTGGACCCATTTTTCAAAAATGGCCATCATTTCTTCAGCTGTGAAAGGCAATGGCGGTGGCTCCTCATAGACTTTCTCCGTTGAGTTCTTTCGTTTGCTACCGTTGGACGTAGCTGCAATAGACACGGTAAGGGTCTGTGGCAGACTCTTCTTATCTCTGCCCATCTCAACATGGGGCTTAACAGAGATTGCAGTTTTTTCTGGCCTTTTGGAGTAGAGGGGCGAACCGTGAAATATCCAAATTCTCCAGATGAGCACGAAACTCAGGGAGCATGTTGTCAATGCAAACTTCAACTAGCTCCCCTTCTTGGCACTTGACGTGGCAATCTAAGGACACATCACGGAAGCGGTGGATATACTTTACCAAATCTTCTCCAATCTGCTGCTTGGTGCTGTGTAAATTCACAAGAGTGATATTTTCTTCAGCATGGAAGTACTTGCTGTAGAAACTCTCTACCATATCCTCCGAAGTCCTGATAGACCCAGGAGGCAGCATCGTATACCAAGTATAGGCTCTGTCTACTAGGGACTTTGTGAACTCCCATAGACAAAGTTCACCATGAGCAGCAAAAGGACCCATGGAATCCAAAAATTTGCTGATATGCTCTATACCACTCCCTTTTCTACCACCATGGGCGTATCATACTTCTCTGGGTATGGCTCTTTCAAGAGTTCTATGTGATTGGGAGGTTTTCTTACAAAATGTCTAGGTTCCTTGGGAGGCCTTTCTCTTTCTTGCTTGAGTAAATCTGCCACATCAGACATAGTGACAAATGGTGCGTCGTTCTTATTGTGAGACTCTCTTTCTTCATGATTGCGGTTGTCATTCTTGTTTTAGTGGTCCTCCCTGTTGCTGTTGACTTCCCTCAGTTGCTTCAAAGACTCAGCCAGCTCCATTTGGGTCTGCTGCATTCCTTTGATCATTTCAAACATTAGTGTCATCTGTTGTGGTCCACCAACAGGAATGCCTCCACCACCAAGAATGTGTTCGTCGCTAAAGGGATTCTCCTCCTTCGGGGCGCGTTCACCACCCAGGGCATGTGTCTCACCCATAGCGTGGCTATGAGCTTGGGATTGCACTTCAACGTGAGAATTAGCCATAGAATTATGTCTGGTAGACCTTTTAGGCGGCATAGTTGCAGCCCAAAGATCGTAGATCAGCTTCAAAAGGATAAAACGAGGGAAAATTGCAACTCAACTCCCCAGTGGAGTCGCCAAAATGTGGATGCTCAAAATTTCTTTGTAGGCCACGTGTCACTTTATGAATGGTCTGAATGTGGGCTGGTCTGCTTGGAGGGGATGTTGAGCCCAAAACTCCACACCAGGCCCGTTGGATCACCTAATGGCTAATAAGGCTTCCCTTTGATACTTTTGATCTGCCGAGCCACAATACTTATAGAGACAGTTGCGGTAGACAAGTAGAATCAGTACTGCAGATCAAGACGTACTAGTAACCATACACTCTGCTTTTACCAGGACATCCAGTAGTAACAGCATATGAACAATACATATTACAAATAGTGGAACTCAGGAGTTGGTGCTGTAGACTGAGAAACTGAACACAAAATGGTTAGCCTCTTACGTGACTTGCAGTTGACAGGCGAGACTGGCACCGTAGATTAAAACCAATTACAACTAACTTGTGGAATTTATGCCGTAGATAAAAAAACTAACAACCATAAGCTTTGTTTTTACCAGTGCATTCAGTGGTCATGAGAATACATAAGAAATACGTTACAAACATCAGAGCTCAGAAATCAGTACCGTAGACTAAACAAAAACGGGCATAATAGACTTAGTCTTCACCATGACTTGCAGAGATAGTAACAGATAGGGAATATATAGTAAGTCATGGAACTTAGGAGATTTGATGAGTAGGAAGAGAATTATTTACTGTGCAAACGTACATGAGTCATTGTCATTACTTGGGTAAGTGTTTGGTGGATTAGAGTAAGTCTTTTGGCTGTGGCAGACTGAAGGTGCTTAGTCTACTGTAGGTCTGCAGGAAGTGTCCTACAGAGTTTTTGATTGTCTCCTCTTTCTTTTAAGCTTTTGATGTCAGCTCTTATGGAGGAATTGATTTCAAACTTAAAAGCCAACCAACCCCCCTTCCCTCTTTCTCACCCCTCTTTATAGTGGTGTTAATGTCTTGTGGTTTCACTCATTGCCCTCTTAATCATGAGGATTACTGTTTACCCGAGAGATAAATGGAGTGGGATTTGACAAAATCAATTCAACATTAAGGAGATGATTTTCATCTGCTGCAGGCCAGATTCGGGCTGCGACAGATAGCTAATCCTTTACTCATTTCTGGTGTTGGGGGTAGTGAATATTAAATGCTTGACAAGGGGAGTTGAGGTGATCGAATTGACTCATACACGTTTGCATAATTAAATTTGATCTTACCGTTTTTGGCATTATTTCCCCAGTAGATCTAATCCCTTTTTTGTCACGGCAAATTAAAGAAATTCAGTAAAATGGATTCCCCTACCTCCAAACCGTTCTTCCTAAGCTCCATGTTGAGGATGAGCAAGGACCACCAGAGTGCTGGGCTACGGTGGTCGTTGCCCTTGAGTGGTATCAGCTTGGTCGGCCATGGCAGCTTTCTTGGCCTCCTCAATTCTTGTTTTGTCTTCCCCATCACTTTACTTTTCCCAACTGATGCTGCCGCAGACGTTCTTCTGGAGGTGTCTACGGTAACTGCTGGTTAGTGAGAAAAACCAGCTTTATCCCTCATTATGAAGTCTGGAGAACTGTTTCTCCCATCTTGGAAATGTGCCCCTTCAGCACCTCGAGCAACGCACCAGAAAAGGAGGGAAAATGGGGCTTCATGTGAGTGCTTTTCCCTCTCTTTTCTTTGAATTATTTTGAATGGTCTGATGTCATTGCAGCAAACATAAGCTTGAGATTGAGTGGGCCGGTTTTGGGTCTTGGGCTTAATTGGTGGCCCAATACCATTAACTTGTGCCTTCCTTTTGCCATGGACCACTAGGCTTAATTTGCCTTGGGCCTTCAAAGCCAAGTTTGAGGCTTCGGTCTTGGTCCAGTATGGTAAAAAAAATGGGCCTCTACAAAAGGGTAGAGTAAAACGTGTCTCATTGTTATTAGCAATCTCAATTGATTCTGATTATATATGTATATTTTTTTCATGCATGCAAATGCATTAGTCAAGTTGGTCTTGAAGAGAGTGGAGGATATAGTTCAGATGAGTTTTTCTACGTAATATGCAATATGTATATTTTACATTCGAAGTATTTTTGCTTGGTTAAGATGTAGTCCTCTATTTTTTGCAACCAAAAATACTTTTTTTTTTTTCTTTCATTTTAAATTTTTTTTTTTTTTTACAATTTCTGATACTATTTAACTGCATATAAAATTTAGTTTGACTTGATCTTTTTATTTTTATACAATTGGATATATTCAAAGTATTTTTGCTTGGT
>BKZX01028141.1:56104-70695 GCA_014362285.1 Fagus crenata
TTTTTTTTTTTTATTTTATTTTTTTTACTATTTCTAATACTATCTAACTGCATATAAAATATAGTTTGGCTTGATCATTTTATTTTTATACAATTGGATATGCTAAATAACTTGATAACTATTTGTTTAATATATTTTTTAGGGTCAGTGTTAAGTATAAATTATTTTCCAACACTCATATTAGAATTGATGAGGCAACATTCAAATTATCTGAGATTTAGAACATCAATGGACTATCATTTAGAGATAACCAAAAGAGGCAATTATGCTTTTTTTTTTTTTTTTTTTAAGGTTAGAGGGAATAATATCTTAACAATTTTTTTTTTCTATGTGTTAAATTTTTCTAAGAGATATGTGTTAGACTTAAGATGGCATTGTCATTTTTATCTCCGTGGACCAATTTGTTATATGATGGACTTCTAAGGTCACATATATTGTTTATGTGATTATTAATAAGTGATAAATTGTCCCAAAAAAGATGAAAAGAGAAACAAAAGAATGTCAAAAAATTTAAAGATGGGATACTTAAATATGTGACAAATTGTATTATTTATTTGTACTATCAAAGTGTTTTAAGTTAAACAAAAATGAGAAACCTTTGAACATTTCGAATCCCTATATGGAACAATTAAGGTTTACCAAAGTGATTGAAATTCAGAGTTTTTTTTTGCCAAGTGAATACAACCCCGAGATATAAACCCCAATTGAATGGAATCGATGCAACTAAGCTAGAAAGTTATTGGTAATCTTTATAGACTTAGTATAATACATTTGATGAAATATAATAAAAATCAGTATAATACATTTGATGAGATATAATAAAAATGATCATTTCTATTTTTAAGCGCAAATAAAAAGTATTTACATTTTCTATTTTACACTTTCTTTTTTTTTTTAAACTTTTCATTATTGTTATTATTTTTTCCTTCTTCTTAGCTAAGTTGCTTTGTTAGAAACATATGTTTAGAAAAATAATGAAAAAGAGCCGTGTATTGCGCGGGTTATAGTCTAGTACAATAATAACATACTCCTTTTTACATGAATTGTGGACCTCTCTAAATGAATTTATGATGGGACATATATATCATTCATGACAAAATTATTCAGTACTTTTGGAACACAATAAATTTATACTCCTTTATCCCAGGAATTAAATTTATGGTAGGACTTAGAGAAAATTATTCAATATTCCTGGAATACAATAAATGCATACTCCCTTATATATCTCACATGAATGAAAAGTTTCACTATGCATTTAATTAGTATGACTCACTATTCATGTGAGATGAAGGAGTACACATTTATTGCGTTTCGAGAATATTGAATAATTATTCTCATTTAAGTGAGAGTAGGAAATTAGTCGAGGTGCACGTATCCATAGAATGTTGGCCCGAACACCCAAGGTTATAAAAAGAAAAAGAAAAAAAAGTTAGAGTAGGAAGTAGGACATTATTGTATTCCTACATAATAAAATATCTTTATAATGAAAATGCAACCAAACGACTAAATAACTGTTCTATATGAATAACAATTCCATTTTGTGAAATTGTGAATAGTATACATGAAGAAAAAAAGTATGTTACTTTTTCTAGAATTGAGTCTCCACCTTCTTTAATTTCACAAATTAAGTTACTACGCAGTTACTCAAGACATATGCAGATTGTATATTTTAGAAAATATTTTAACTTATTTGAATTCTAGTAGATTCCAGTTAACTTAATTGATAAAATCTCTTATTGTCGAATAAAGGACTTGGATTCGAATCTCACCTACACCTAAAACCAATTGGTGTTGTAGCTTGATGATAAGAGTAATTATCATGAAGCGGACATTATATATTCAAATACCATCGTAATCGAAAATATAGAAACATAAAAAATAGATGGTTGAATTCTAATGGGAATCAGGGGCGGAGGGGGCCACGACTCCAATTGGATTTTTCAAATTCTCTGCCTCTCCTTATGTTTTATTACTACTTAAATTAGGTTAAATTTTATGTAATTTTCCCTCATTTAAAAATAAAATGAATCTATGAAACACACCTTTAAAGTATTTAGTTTCTCCTTTTCTTTCCTCATTTAATATCACTTCTTTGTCATATATAGAGGAATATTTGAACATTTAAAACATATATTCATAAAACTCTAAATCTATTTAATAAAAACTCTTTTTCTTTTCCAAATGAAAACTCTTTTTTATTTTGCATTTAAGATTTAGAAATACATGTTTGTGTCATTATGTGGATTTAATATTTAGTAATATATTTAATTTGTTTCCTCCCCCGGAATAAGATTTCTGGCTCCTCCACTAAATGAGATGCAAAAGAGAATGTACAACTTTTTAAATCTCTTCTTCTTCTTCTTTTTTTATATATATATATATATATCTATAATTGTATTTTTGTCCAACTTATTTTTTAACAAAAAAAAAAAAAAATCAACCAAATAAGTTATACCAAAGGTAAGAAAGAGGCTTGGACCAACCTAACGGCCTTGACAATCCAAATATTAGAGATGATTCGTACAAGGAGCAATTAAGGGTTTTTTTTTTTTTTTTTTTTTTTTAACTATTGACACTATGATATTATTTAGTTGAAGAAGGTTATTGTAGAAGTTATAATGAAACTAAAATTTGTATCCAATACAAATTCTATGTGTATGAACCGAAATACTCGATCAAAATATGTTCAGCTATAAAATCTCTTTTTGCTAAACTTCAACTATAAAAATCCTAATGGTAATATTTTTTTTGAGAGGTGCTTTGGAGAAGTATGGCAGACAATACCAATTTTACGAAATTTTTGACGAGCCTTAGGGATAACCTTTTCTTATTTTATTCGCGTTTTATGCCGGCCTCAGTGGTGTCATCTACGACATCTTATCAACGTATGTTTATTTTTTCCTTTCTAAATTTAAAATAAAAAAATCTTGAAATTATTTGACGTTCAGTGCAATCCACAATTTAGGCCTAATGCAATTTATTTTAGTCATCTTTTACCATGTTTATATTGTTACACCATGTTTATGTTGTTAATCTCATTGTTTTAGATAGGATATTTATTATTTAATCCGTGAATCCATTGCCTTTTCATTCTTTCTGTTATATATTTATTTAATAAATTTGAGTTTGATATCATATGATTAATCTACACTTGGATGGTTTTGATAGAACTTAAAATTGTTGAGTGGGATCGTTGTTAAAGAATACATGGAGTGTATGTAATATTTTGTGTGCGGTGTACCAACATTTGTTATATGTTATAACAATTACAATTGTTGGTACACCACCAACAGAATATTACATCCACTTCAAAATCAAAACATTTGATTTTTTTTTTCATTCGGAAGATTGAAATGAAAATTCTTCTAAGAAATAATAAAAATTATGGAATTAAAACATAAAAGTCTCTTAGATGCTTCATGGATAACATCTGGGGTGAATCCTTTATATATATGAGTAAAACCATTTGTATGAGGAAAATGACTGCTGCTAGCCCAAATGATATATGCCAAAACTATAAAAACCATATATATGGGGTGATTATTCTTTGGATGATATCTGTTGCAACGCCATTATATATCGTGGAATTCACTCCATCTGAAATATGGGGTGCTATGACAAGTAACAATAATCTAATGCTGACTCTTGGCCAAATTCTACCATATCTTAGAAGGTTAGAATTCAAAAATACGGTAATTAAGCTTTTCTCTTTGGGTTAAGAGTTCTTTGTTTGTTTGTTTTTTTTTTTTTAGTATTTCTGATATTTTTATTGGTTTTTATAGGTTTGGCGTATATCATTTGGGCTAGCGGCAGTCATTTCCCTTATATAAATGGTTTTACTCATATATTTAAAGGATTCACCCCAGATGTTATCCATTAAGCATGTAAGCGACTTTTATGTTTTAATTCCATAATTTTTTATTTCTTGGTAGAATTTTCATTTCAATCTTCTGTAGGAAAAAAAAAAAAAAACCAAAAAAAAAAAATGTGTTAATTTTGGAGTGGATGTAATATATTGTGTGGTTTACCAACAATTGTTATATGTTAGAGATGATTCGTAGAAAGAGCAATTAAGTTTTTCTTTCTTTCTTACTTTCTTTTTTTTTTATTTTTTTTATTATTTTTTTTTTATTTTAAACTATTGACACTATGATATTATTCTATTAGTTGAAGAAGGTTATTGTAGAAGTTATAATGAAACTCAAATTTGTATCCAACACAAATTCTATGTGTATGAATTGAAATACTCGATCAAAATATGTTCAGCTATAAAATCTCTTTTTGCTAAACTTCAACTATAAAAATCCTAATAGTAACATTGTTTTTGAGAAGTTCTTTGGAAAAGTATGGCAGACAATACCAGTTTCACGAAATTTTTCACGACCCTTAGGGATAAACCTTTTCTTATTTTAGTCACGTTTTCTGCCGGCCTTAGTGGTGCCATCTACGACATCTTATCACATATGTTTTATTTTTTCATTTTTTAATTTAAAATAATTTTTTTTTGAAATTATTCAACATGCAGTGCAATCCACAATTTAGGCCTAATGCAATTTATATTTTAGTCATCTTTCACCATGTTTGTATTGTTACCCCATGTTTATGTTGTAACATCATCTTTCATCACCATGTTTAGTAAATATATAACAAAAAGAACTAAAAGGTATTTGATTCACGGATTAAATAAAAAATATCCTATCTAAAACAATGAGATTAACAACATAAACATAGTGTAACAACATAAATATGGTGAAAGATGAGTAAAATATAAATTGCATTAGGCCTAAATGGTGGATTGCATTGCACGTAGAATAATTTCAAGATCTTCTTATTTTAAGTTTTAAATGGAAAAAAGAAAACATACGTGATAAGATGCCATAGATGGCACCACTGAGACCGACAGAGAACGCGACTAAAATAAGAAAAGGTTTATCCATAGGGCTCGTGAAAAATTTCGTGAAATTGGTATTGTCTATTGTACTTCTCCAAACCACCTCTCAAAAAAATGTTACTATTAAGATTTTTATAGTTGAAGTTTAGCAAAAAGAGATTTTATAGCTGAACATATTTTGACCGAGTGTTTTGATTCATACATCCCAGGCGGCTCCTATAATCGGCACCGTTATTGGAGGGTTTATGATAGATTTTTTGGGACACAGAGATTAAATGATGGGATCTGATGTTATTATTTTATTAGGGAAGTTGGTATTACTAATATGATAGCGAGTATGCAACTCATATTAATAATTCTCGTAGGTCGGGTGCTGATTATAGGAGTCGTCTGGGATAAAAATGGTAATCAGAATAATAGAGTTTTATTCTCAAGTGTATCCATAAATGTTATACTCTTAATTATAGCACCTGCGATTAATTTAGTGGCATTAATCTATTAAACTCCACAATACGATAAATAATAACCGCACGCAACAACCACAATCACAAACACTTTTTTATTTTATTTTAAAAAATTTAGTCTCATTAAATTAACTATCTTAAAAAACCCTATGAG
Source organism: Fagus crenata (assembly GCA_014362285.1). Lineage (NCBI taxonomy): Eukaryota > Viridiplantae > Streptophyta > Magnoliopsida > Fagales > Fagaceae > Fagus > Fagus crenata. The sequence goes on from BKZX01028141.1 coordinate 61,614, forward strand.
GGACCAAAAATCAATAGCATCAACAGATTTATATCAACATATCCAATTGTTGGTACACCAGACTCAGAATATTACATCCACTCCATCTATTCTTTAACAACGATCCCACTCAAGAATTTTAAATTCCATCCAAACCATCCAAGTGTAAATTAACCATATGATATCAAACTCAAATTTATTAAATAAATATATAACAGAAATAATTAAAAGGTAATTGATCCATAGATTAAATAATAAATATCCTATCTAAAACAATGAGATAAACAACATAAATATGGTGTCACAACATAAACATGGTGTAACAACATAAACATAGTGAAAAATGAGTAAAATATAAATTGCATTAGGCCTAAATTGTGGATTGCACTGCATGTAGAATAATTTCAAGATCTTTTTATTTTAAATTTAAAATGAAAAAAATAAAACATACATGATAAGATGCCGTAGATGGCACCACTGAGACCGACAGAGAATGCGACTAAAATAAGAAAAGGTTTATCCCTAAGGCTCGTGAAAAATTTCGTGAAACTAGTATTGTCTGCCGTACTTCTCCAAACCACCTCTCAAAAACAATGTTACTATTAGGATTTTTATAGCAGATGTTTAGCAAAAAAAGATTTTATAGCTGAACATATTTTGACCGAGTATTTGGGTTCATACACAGAATTTGTGTTAGATACAAATTTTAGTTTCATTATAACTTTTACAATAACCTTCTTCAACTAATAGAATAATATCATAGTGTCAATAGTTAAAAAAAAAAAAAAAAAAAGAAAACCCTTAATTTCTCTTTGTACGAATCCTCTCTAATTTTTGGATTGCCGAAGGCATTAGGTTGTGGTCCAAGCCACTTTCTTACCTTTGGTATAACTTATTTCATTGATTTATTTTTGTTAAAAAATAAGTTAGACAAAAATACAATTATAGATAATAAAAAAAAAAAAAAAAAATGAGATTTAAAAAGTTGTACATTCTCTTTTGCATCTCATTCCGTGGAGGAGCCAAAAATCCTATTCCGGGGAGGAGACAAATTAAATATATTAATAAATTTTAAATCCACATAAAGACACAAACATGTATTTCTACAACCTTAAATGCAAAATAAAAAAGAGTTTGCATTTGGAAAATAAAAAGAGGTTTTATTAAATAGATTTAGTTATTTAGTTTTATGAATATATGTTTCAAATGTTTAAATATTCCTATATATGACAAAGAAGTGATATTAAATGAGAAAAAAAAAAATGAGAAACTAAATACTTTAAAGGTGTGTTTAATATATACATTTTATTTTTAAATGAGGGAAAATTACATAAAATTTAACCTAATATAAGTAGTAATAAAACATAGGGAGAGGCAAAGAATTTAGAAAATCCAATTGGAGTTGTGGCCCCCCTCCGCCCCTGATTCCCCTTAGAATTCAACCATTTATTTTGTTTTGTTTCTATGTTTTCGATTACGATAGTATTTGAATATAAAAAGTCTGTTTCATGATAATTACTCTTATCATCAGGCTGCGACACCAATTGGTTTTTTGTAGGCGAGATTCGAATCCAAGTTTTTTACTCGACGACAAGAAATTTTATCAATTGAGTTAACCGGAACCCACTAGAATTCAACTAAGTTAAAATATTTTCTAAAATATACAATCCGCATATGTTTTGAGCAACTGTGTAGTAACTTAATTTGTGAAAATAAAGAAGGTGGAGACTTAATTCTTGAAAAAGTAACAAACTTTTTTTCTTGATGAATACTATTCACAATTCACAAAATGGAATGGTTATTCATATAGAACAGTTATTCGGTCGTTTGGTTGCATTTTCATTATAAAGAATGGTTATTATGTAGGAATAGTAATTCTTCTCTAAAAGGGATTGTAATAGTTATTCCTTAATGAGTGTGATAACTTTAAAAAAAATTCTCTAAACACACAAATTCTCCCTACAAATAATAATTACTAGCCTAGTTCCTTAAGGTATTAACCAGTGTGATGATAGTTACCATCATGTGACGATAGTACCATAAAATGTGATGTAAAATTAGGATATAACTAATGTGATGTTGGTACTATCAAATATGATAATTGTATTATCAAATGTGATGTTTTTGTTACCCATTAGAGGTACTATACTTATGTGGGTATAGTAGAATTATCCATGATAGATATATAGATAGTTGAAGCATAGTTATTAACCCCGGACCGACAACCCAATGAACCAGTGCTTAAGTCGGTCCAATTGTTTAATTGAACCACTTATGCAACTAAACGGATAAAACCCAATGGGTTTTGTGCAACTCGGATGGGTTGTTTCCATCCACCCGGTTGGCTTTAGTAATCTGGAACAATTTTTATAAGTAATAAATGTACTTCTTGCATCAAAAATGATGAAAGCACATGTATATAGTAGAAGCGCCCAACTACAATGGACACAATTTTGAATGAAATTACGTTTATAATATGTCTATTGTAGTATCATTTTCTACTTTTCTGTTATTTAAAATGAGACAATTGGTAATTTTCAATGAGTTAAAAACCTAAAAGGAGTCAAATAGGTATGCCTATTTTAAATTTGCATATTTATTTTAGGATTTCTCAAACTTATTCTTATATATTTATTTATTTTATTTGTAACCAGCAGTTTTGACTGGTTACCCAATGGACTTCCAAAGCAAATAGTAGAAATATACTTAGGAACTTACAAGCATGTAGCTTTTGTTACTAAGAACAATTGTCCTAATTAATTGGATGCCAAGACTTAAATTGTGATGCCCCGCACCACCTAGCGTTATAAATTAATTATATTAGTACTAAGTCACAAAATGATTATAGGTTTAATAATTTACATGATAAATTGTATTTAAATTGGTTGGATACCACTTCATTTTAAGAAGGACACCAGTAGTATAATGGATATACCAAGTAATTATATAATAGTCAAATATATTATGATGTAAATTATTGACAAGTAACTAGTGAATTAGTGAGGAATATAGTTATGTTACATGATTAATGTTAGTAATAATAAACATACATACATGTTAATGGCTTAGTGAACCAATAAGAGTTGGACACATGCACCAATTGGGTTAGAACACATGTAAGTCATTAACAAAGAGAGAGCCAATAAGAGTTGGACACATGGAATCTACTCAAAAATACCCCTTTAGTGGCTGGCCATCCAAGTCCCACCCCACCATTTGATTTTTCTCATTTCTCTAGCATAGACAAAACAAAAGAGAGAAGAACTCAAGCTCTCTTCTCCCTCTTGCACCCCACGGGTCCAGCAACTGGGGGGAGGAAACAAATCTTTGTTTCCTCTCATCTTCCTCCACAATTCAAGTTAGAGAAAGAGTCTAGCCCTCCTCCTTCAAGAAATCCTAAGCTAGGTGTGGATGCACAAAAATCACCAGGTGCCAGGTGTCGCCTTGTGATTAGATGGAGATGGGTTGAACTTGTATTGATGGGTTGTTGAGCCCAAAACTCCAAACCAGGCTCATAAGCTTGCTTGATGGCTGATGGTGCACTTCTCTTGAGTCTGATTTTGCCATGTTTGCATCTGCTAAGTCCAGGTCTGCGGTGAAACAAGAAACTCGAGATTTTGTATCTGCCAGACATGAGAACCAGTCTGTCATACCAAAACCAAGTGGAGCTCAACACTACAGCCAAAAGATAGTTTTTTGTTAATAAAGGCTAAACAGAAATATGTAATCCTTTGCATGTTGAAAGGAACTCAAAATCAAGGAAAATGATTTGTAATATTTAAACCACAACTCATAATTTAAAGAAGGAAAATATTTTAGTAAATTTAACAGAAATCATAAACACTTCCCTTTTGTGAGCCAATAAACACTTCCCTTGTGAAATGAAGTCTGCCATGCCATGAAGACCCTTTCACTCCAATGAAATTATAAAAGACTTAGAGGTGTTTGATTATGTGGGAGAGAGTTAGCTCCAGGAAACGTGCATAACCAATGATTGTAAGAGAGAGTTTCTCAGTACAAGAGAGTGAACAATAGGCTTTTGTGATAGGTATTTCAGAGTTATGCCAAAAAACAAGTATGGCAGACTACTGTGTAGTTATGAATGAAGAGAGACAGGTTTTGAATCTAAAGGTTGAAGAAGAAGCTTCAAAGGGTGTTTTTTCTCTAAGTGTTTCTGTAGAGAGTAATGGAGTTGTGGTGATTTTCAGATCTCCCCCCCCTCTTTTTCATGGTTTAATTTTATCTATTTTATAGTGGGATCAAGTGTTCTTAGAGGTTAGGGATAATACCCATGACCTCATTTAATCTATGGGGTACTTGGAAGCTTGAAACCATTTTTGGTGGATTAGGAAAAAGGATTGGCTGACCTTACTATAAAAAGAAAATCATTCTTATTACCTAAGGTTATTGGAGGTTACGGCAGACCTCGATCAGAGGGCTCACTCATTCATGGTGGTGGGGATATATGGGAATTTAATACTGATGGAGATGGTTCAGTGGGTTGGTTGAATCATACACGTTTCCTAGGTTTGTGATGAGACTTACCGTAGCTTGCATCTCCCAGTAGATGCATGCTAGTTTCACGGTAGACCATCAACCTTTGAGAGTTAACTCCCCTACCTCCAAACCAAAACTCCCTAAGCCTTTAATGAAGATGAACAGTAACCACCATGGATCTGGGCCATGGTGGTTGCTACCCCTCGTTTGCATGGAACCAAATCTGATCTTGTTCTTTGAGGAGATCAAAAACATGTTTAGGTTCTTGTTCCCATGTGTCTGCTGTGTGGAAGGAGTGGCAAGTACCTCTGTTCAGGTTGCCTTCAGGTTGTCTTTTTACCTTGGGTTGAGACCCTTCCTTATTGGTGAATCTGCCGTTGATTATTTCTCGTCTGCTGTGCGGGAGGAATGGCAGCTACCTCTGTTCACGTTGCCTTCAGGTTGTGATATGAACCCGCGGAATGGAATCCCTTGAACCCACAATCAATCTGAAAACTCACCCAAGAAAGCCAAGATCAAGTCAATGGATGGAGAATCTAGACCCGTTGAGAACTCGTTTCAAGAACCTAGATTATATTAAAATCTAGACCCGTTGAAGAACCTATCCCAAGAACCCAGATTACAAAGTCGGAACGCCACAAAGGTTGTGATTTACCTTTGATAAGTTCAAAAGTTCAATCAAGAACAAGAGGAGAAAACTCAACTCACTATGAAAATTCAATATAATTGTCTGCCTTCAAATGAGGCTACAAAGAGTATTTAAACAAAAACCTAATTAAAATCCTAACCTATCTAGAACTCTTTTTTCCCACAAATACCCCTGCGTGAATAGTAATTCTAGTTTCTAAAAAGTAACTTACCTAATAAACCCTTGGCCTTAATACAAGCCCTTTCTCAAGCCCATTTAATCTAAACTAATAAAAATAAATCTTTTAATAAATTCAAAGCCTTGAATAGCAATAGGCCCAAACTTCCCTAAGTCATGTCTTCCACAGCTTGTATCAAGTGGATCAAAATTGGTTCTCCTTCTTTCAAACCCACTTTGATTGTTCGGCTCTTGCTAGCTTCATCCCAAGTGGATTGCACCAATCCTTACATTGCTTCCTTGATCTTCTTGGCTCTTGATCTTGTAACTGGCCCATCTGGAACTTGTAAAGGATCTTTAAGGCTAGGCCCACTTTGGTTCCCATCATTCCCCCTCTCCTCAGAAAGATTCGACCTCAAATCTTGACCTACATCAAATGGAGAAAGATCAGAAATAGTGAAAGTAGCAGAAACTTTATACTCACCTGGGGGGTCCACTTTATGAACATTGTCATTAATTTTCTCAAGAATTTGGAAAGGTCCATCTCCTCGAGGATGCAACTTAGTCTTTCTATGGGCTGGGAATCTTTCTTTGCCATGTGAACCCAAACCCAATCTCCTGGTTCAAAGATGACATGCCTTTGCCCTTTATTGGCTTGGGAAGCAACCCTTTCATTCTCTGTGATCGACTTAGGTGTGGGCCATTCCTTGATAGCCTTCACCTTTTCCGCATTCACCGCAAGTCCTTTCCCGCTAACAAGATTACCAAGAAACACAACTTTGTCCAAATAAAAGGAACATGTCTTTAGATTGGCATATAGTTTTTCTTTTCTCAAAACAGCAAGCACACAATGCAAATGTTCAATATGCTCATCTAAGCTCTTGCTATATACTAGAATATCATCAAAATAGACCACAACTAATCTGCCTAGAAACCCACTTAATGCATGATTCATTAACCTCATGAATGTACTTGGTGCATTAGTTAGACCAAAAGGCATTACCAACCACTCATACAATCCATATTTAGTTTTACAGGCAGTTTTCAGATCAATTTTTGTGAAAATAGAGGACCCATGCAATTCATGTAACATGTCATCAAGCCTAGGAATGGGATGTCTATACTTTACCGTAATATTGTTGATAGCCCTGCAATCGACACACATTCTCCAGGTCCCATCCTTCTTAGGAACAAGTAGCACCGACATTGCGCATAGACTCATGCTCTCTCTCACATGTCCTTTGGCCAGCAACTCCTCAACTTGCCTTCAAAGTTCCTTTGTCTCCGGATTACTCCTATAGGCTGGTCGTTTAGGAATTGTCGCACCGGGTACAAAATCAATTTGATGCTCTATGCCTCTAATAGGTGGCAATCCACTAGGCACATCGTTAGGAAACACATCCTCATATTCCTGCAACAAAGAGACAACAACACTAGGCAAAGATTCGTCAAGTTTGTTAGTATTAAAACATGCCTCTTTGTACAAGAGTACAAATATTGGCTGGTTTGCATAAAAAGCACTCTTGACATCACTCGCCTTAGCATAAAAACTCACTTGCTTTTTCTGTTTTTCACTCATATTTGTCACTCTCTCTTTTTTCTTTTCACTCTCTTTTTTTCTTTCACTTTCTTTTTCATTTTCTTTTTTTGAACTCTCAGTCTTACAATTTTTTTTCAACTCATTCTCTCTTTTCAATTTCACTTGATCTTCATAAACTTGTCTTGGAGTCAACGGTACGAGAGTAACGGTTCTATTGTCTTTTACAAAAGAATACCTATTTTTGAACCCAACATGAGTGACCTTCTTGTCAAATTGCCATGGCCTGCCCAATAATATGTGACCCGCATGCATTGGAACAACGTCACAAAGGACTTCATCCTTGTACTTCCCAATTGAAAAAGAAATTAGCATTTGCTTATTTACCTTAATCTCCCCACAATCATTCAACCACTGCAAGTTGTATGGTCTAGAGTGTTTTAAGGTTGGTAAATTCAATTTCTCGACCAAAATAGTGCTAGCCACATTAGTACAACTCCCCCCATCAATGATCATACTACATACCTTATTGTTGACGTGGCATTTAGTATGGAAAATGTTCTCTCTCTGTTGCACTGCATCATCCACCTTAATGTGTGTATTGAGAGCACACCTGGCAACAAGAGACTCACCTGTCACGGGGTATACTACTCTGTCATCATCACTAGCATCAACCAACTCGGGCATCCCATCACTATCATCCTCACTCTCAGTCATCACCTCCCCATTGTCACACATAATCATCACTCGCCTATTTGGACATTGAGAAGCGATGTGCCCTGAACCCAAACACTTAAAGCATTTAATATCTCTATTTCGTGAAGGTTGAGATTCTATCTTGGGTTTGTTGCTAGTTCCATCATCTTTTCCCATAGGTGGTTCGGCCTTTCTCTTTGCTTCAGCTGGATCATTCTTATCCCACTTTGATTTCCAAGTAGTGTTAGAAACCGAAGTGTACCTTACTGTCCCTTTTCTCTTCAACTGTCTCTCCACCTTCATAGCCATGTGCACCATGTCCTCTACTTCCACATAATGCTGCAATTCAATTATATTGGCTATGTCCCTATTCAAAGCACTCAAAAATCTAGCCATGGTGGCCTCCCGATCCTCCTCTACATTAGCTCGAATCATCGCCACCTCCATCTCCTTATGGTAATCCTCCACACTCCTAGACCCTTGTGTAAGATTTTGGAGCCTTTGGTAAAGGTCCCTATAGAAGTGGCTAGGTACAAATCTCCGCCTCATGAGAGCTTTCAACTCTCCCCACGTCTCTACAGGCCTCTCAGTATTCCTCCTTCTATTGGTCACTAATTGATCCCACCAAATAATAGCATAATCAGTGAACTCATTACCGCCAACTTCACTTTCTTCTCTTCAGAGTAATTATGACAATCAAATACTAGGTCTATTTTTTTCTCCCACTCTAGATAAACCTCAGGGTCAGTTCTACCTTGGAAAGATGGTATTTTCATTTTGATGCTCCCAAGGCTTTGATCGACACCATCCAGACCCCCTGGGTTCCACTCATGTCCTCTTTCATGCCTAACTCGTCTATGTCTACCCGACCCAACTTCAGATGCTAAGTCTTCCTCATCCTCACCATCTCCTTCATTCTCATACTCATTTTCAACCCTACGCTCACGTCGCCTCCTATCTCTCCCACCTTGCAGATTTCTAATTGCTGCATCTTGAAGATCCATCCTATCCCTCACTTCACCCAACACAAAGTTCAACCGCTCAAACTGTTGTTGCATGGCTTGCAACACAAAGGATGAGTTATCTGCCTTCCCCTTAGGTGATGAGTCACCCTTATGAGACATCGTAATGTGCTGCAAAAACAAAATGTTAGTGGAAAACCTCACACACTCCCTTACGTGTTTACACTCGAACAATGGCACTCCACTCGTATTTCACTCTTAATTGGCAATTTTTTTTTTTTGATAATAGTCTCACACTCTCTTGCCTTTTACCTCAAGAGTTTTCCCACTCAAGCTCTTCGAGAACTAATTGAACTCAATCAAGAAACAAGAACAAGAACCTTGTTTTATCCCAACTAGTAATTAGGTCTAAGAAACAAGAACAAGAACAAGAACAAGAATAAGAATAATGGAATAAAAAACGAATGAGAGAGCAACTATAATGATGGATGCAGCCCCGTTGATGATAAGGCTCATAACAAATTTCGGATTTTTTTTTTTTTTTTTTTTTTTTTTCAGAAAAAGATTTGATCACAATAAAACGAATAAGAGATTTGAGCCAACACA
>BKZX01028141.1:70795-84552 GCA_014362285.1 Fagus crenata
GTAACCCTAGAACAATGAAGCCCTAGAATCAAATAAGCAAGCAAGAAAAGATAGAATAAGACCTGATTGGAAACTTTGCTTTGATACCAAATGATATGAACGCGCGGAATGGAATCCCTTGAACCCACAATCAATCTGAAAACTCACCCAAGAAAGCCAAGATCAAGTTAATGGATGGAGAATCTAGACCCGTTGAGAACCCGTTTTAAGAACCTAGATTATATTAAAATCTAGACTCGTTGAAGAACCTATCCCAAGAACCCAGATTACAAAGTCGGAACGCCACAAAGGTTGTGATTTACCTTTGATAAGTTCAAAAGTTTAATCAAGAACAAGAGGAGAAAACTCAACTTACTATGAAAATTCAATATAATTGTCTGCCTTCAAATGAGGCTACAAAGAGTATTTAAACAAAAACCTAATTAAAATCCTAACCTAGCTAGAACTCTTTTTTCCCACAAATACCCCTGCGTGAACAGTAATTCTAGTTTCTAAAAAGTAACTTACCTAATAAACCCTTGGCCTTAATACAAGCCCTTTCTCAAGCCCATTTAGTCTAAACTAATAAAAATAAATCTTTTAATAAATTCAAAGCCTTGAATAGCAATAGGCCCAAACTTCCCTAAGTCATGTCTTCCACAACTTGTATCAAGTAGATCAAAATTGGTTCTCCTTCTTTCAAACCCACTTTGATTGTTCGGCTTTTGCTAGCTTCATCCCAAGTGGATTGCACTAATCCTTGCATTGCTTCCTTGATCTTCTTGGCTCTGGATCTTGTAATTGGCCCATCTGGAACTTGTAAAGGATCTTTAAGGCTAGGCCCACTTTGGTTCCCATCAGGTTGCCTTTTTGCCTTTGGTTGAGACTCTTCCTTTTTGGTGAATCTGCCGCTGCTCATCTCTTGTCTGCTGTGTAGAAGGAGTTTAGCAATGGTCACTGTCAGCATGTATGAGTCTGCCGCCTCAAGAAGATGGTGAATAGTGGTTTTTTTCTCAAGATTGGATTCAGAAGATTTGCTTCGGATCTTTTGACTTCCAGCATGTTCTATCCTTTTAAGGGTTAAAATAGTGGTCCCCACTTGTTTAGAGATGAAGTTATCTTTTGGCATTTAGTGGCTGAACTCTTCCCTGGGCTTCTTATGGGCTGGTCCCATTATGTCTGATTTACAGCAGATTACCCATGACTTCTGGGCTTTACAACAGATTGCCTTTCTCTGGAATGACCCAATGTTCTCTGGGCCCATTGTGGGTTGCTCTATCTTGGGCTTTTCTTGCATTGCACCATTACTTGCCCTTTTGGGGCTCACGGCAGATGGTCCCAACGGGCCCTTTCTATCTGTCATAGTTTGGTAAAAAAGTGGGCATCTACACTAGGTAAGAAGTCTAACTCTTAAACACTAAGAAATTGTTGGTTGATCTTCATGGTTTCTTACAATTGATGATGGAATTGTTATTATATGTGGATTTATATGGCTTGTATATTCTGTGTGTGATGGATTACATTGATATTTGACTTGATTTGGTATTGCATGTGTTGGATTTAGGAGGATTGTTGGCTAATGGTTGATGGATTTTAAGTTTCTAGAGGAAAATGCAACTTGTCTCTGTTTTTTTTAGTGAGCAGAAAGTTGCACGAAATTCTGGGGTTTTTTTAAAATAGAAATGTGGAAACGGTTTTCTATAGGGTAATCTATCATATGTCTAGGTTATCTATATGAAATTTCATAGAAAAATAATGAGTTTTGGTATTTGTTTGGGAATTTAAGATAGAACTGTGCAACTCTGTCACCTGAATAGATTCGGTGTTTGAAGTTTATAAAATAGGCAATAAATTGTAATTGTGGAATTTGGATTCCAAGTTTGAATAGAATTAAAGCTAACACACAAATCTTGAATTTAGAATTAAGAATTACATCATTTGGGTTAGTATTGAATGAGTTATGAATTTTATTCTAAGACGTTAAATTTGTCAAGATATATTTGAGTATATTGAGTTGTGGCAATTTTTATAAATTTTACCGAGGTCATATAATTCTGAAACTTTTACTGTGTATATAAGACTGATATTATTGTGCCTCTATGAAATTTAATGGTGTTTTAAAATGTTATATTTGGTCAAATAAATTGTATAAAGGGACTGTCCTGTAGGAAATCTGATTTATAGCAACACGAAATAGTGAGACTTCGAAGAATTTATTCGTGCAATTGGATAAGTGAATTGAGCTGAAATTTGTTATGCATGATAAATGATGTGTTTATTGAATGGATGGATTTTTATATGTCCTAATTCTACCATCTAGTATAGAAAAGAAATATTTTGAGTCCTGCATTACGGTTTCTGTTTTAGGCAGTAAATAGAACTAGTTTTGATGTTTTGCCACTATTGCTTCGTTTGCTTGTTTGGTTGCCTTTGGGTTGCGTTATAGAGACGTTTAGGAACCTAAATAGGGTAAGGATGTGAGAAGGATTATAAAACCTATAGAATTGATAGTTAAGGGAAGTCATGAGTGTTTTTGTGAATTAGAATGTCTACTAATCGTTGGATTTTAATATCCTTTGGTCTAGGGACTGAACAAGGAAAGTAGAGAACTCCATTGCAAGCTTTGAGACTGCTGTGCTGCTGCTGGATCGAGGTAAGGGATTGTGTCATGAGGGTTAACAGCCCATGTTTCTTAAGAATATATATATGTATCAAATGTTTTTGATTTATTATGAGTTATTTGAATTATATTGCGTTTGCAAAAAGAAAGAATTATGCAAGTTTTAAGAAATGATATTTCAAATGTTTTAAGTGGTGAATTGTGGATATGCATGAAAGTTTCTAAAGCAATGTTTAAGAAAGAAAAGTGTTTAAGAGGAAACAATGTTTAAAAAGAAAAGAATTAGAGTTTTGTCTTTTTGAAATATTATAATGTATTTGATTTAGTTGATTATTTAGAAAATTTTGTACCTTTAACTCGGATCAAGGAATTTTTGAATTTTGTGAAAAGAACCAAACATTGTTTGAACTATGATTTTATCGAATATGATCTTTTGACATTGACTGAAATGAAATTGAATCTGAAAAGAATTTGAACCATTTGACTATACTTTGGACCCTGCCAATGGGGGTAAACGTTGGCACAGAAACTAGATTCTTCTGGGGCTTAGCACCGGCCTATGTGTGGTTCTGGGCCTAGTCACGGGGATATAGTGTGACCATAGTCATAATGTTTGATTTAAACATTTTGAAATCTAATTGATTGCGCTATTTTAAGTAAATTAAGACTTTTGATGTTTTGAACTTATTGAAATTTATATATGATTTTTCGCTGTACTGTGTTATATTTCTTAAGTCTATGAGATTTATCCTATGAAAGGTATATATATTGCAAATGCATGAAATTATTTTAGCATGAACTGAGTTGCAAGTAAGTCATATCCACATTTAAATGATATTTTATTTATCATGCATCTCATGCATGCTGTTATATTCTCATGCCACGCATCCCTTTCTGAGTAAGTTGGTTGCTCAAGTTGCAGGTACATTCCTTGTTGCAGTAGAGGTCTCAGCAGTGGTGGAGCTAGTTTTCAAAATGTTTTATTTTGAAAGTTGTGAGAGTTTTTTGCTATGTTTTATAGTTAGACCGATCTTAGAAACAATTTGGTCTGTAATGCTAATTAGGTTAGTTTTAGTCTTCCGTTATATCAGAATTATTATGTCCACATACTAATTTATTTTGTATAAACAGTTATAGACGCTCTGACTATTATCATTTCCTTTAGGTGGACTAGTATATTCAGTTAGTTTGCAAAGGAGTACGTTATTATATTATGGGAGTTCCCAACCCAAGAAGAAGTTAAAGAATCAGGAAGAGAAAAGAAGAAAAGAAAAATTTATGCTCCTTTTAGTTGGTTCGTGTTAATATCAGGCACATGCTTGGTATTAGCATGCTAGTCCGACTCCGAATCATATTACGGATTTGGGTCGTGACATAAACTACAGTAAAGGAAATTTCCCGTTCTCATTATGATCTCAAAGACTCAGTTTGTTGATTTGTTAAAGGGGTTCAAGGCAGCCTTCTTGAATGATGAACTAATTCCATATTTATACTTCCAAGTATGACAGTTAATGCTAGTTCCTTCCATACAGGTGTTTTCTCGTGATTAATATGAATTTTCCTCAGTCTTTGGTTTAACCAACATCTATGTTTGTCTTTGGATCAAATTTCCCACCTGCTTGGAACTGCCTCCCACATTCTCCAAGTGCTTGCTTATACAAGATTGTAACTTGTCATTTTCTATATTTGACAGATCATCCTCTGTCATCAAAATTGTTTTTTTTTTATTTTTTTATTTTATTTTATTTTATTTTTTTTTTATCTTGTAATACATATTTTTGGCTTTCTGATTTTCATTTCCCAACTTTTCTTCCTTTTTTTGCTATATGCGTTAATGTGTTCAATTTTCTCTTTTGATTCTTTTCACGGCCAATCAAATTGCCCCCTTATTCGCTTATGTTCAGGATGCAGAGTTTATTTTAAGTGGAATAGTCTTATATGCAGCAGTGTGCTGTGTCTATTGCTACAACATCTCATACTGGTGAGGTTTTTTTTTTTTTTTTCATCATCCTTTTTTACACTCTCTCTCTCTCTCTCTTATAATTTTGCCTATTATAAAGAGGAATCATTTGGAGCATTAAGAAGTGCATGTTGACCAGCCCCCTGCTTTTAGTAGTATATAACTACGGGTATACCCTGCCTGCTGTTAATTTTTATTAAAAAAATTATTTAGCAGATTGTACATGCCCATTTTTTAACCAACACTTAAATGGGCCCCCAATAACATATTTGGGCTCAATCAAATATTTAATAAATTAGCCCAATAAGTCCAACCTACTACAATACCCTGAACAGCACCCAATAAACCATGTGGGCCTATTATAAGTGAGTCTCGGCACTGTTCACAAGCCCAAAGGAAACTCACATAAAGCCCATAGCCCGAAATATACTTATAATATAATTATTGGGTCTAAATACTATTGGGTTAATTGAGGAAAACAGCTAGAGCCCAAGTACTGATCAGCCCAGCACTTGAATAGCTGAAGACAGCTTGTCTGTGGGCCCCAAGAAGTCAGAAACTGAAGCTAACAGAGGATGGGCTGCATATCTGCTGCTGGTGGAGCCCACATCATGTCTGATTTTACTACAAAAGAGAGGAACAGCAGCATACCATCTTCTCTAACGTGACAAAAGTAGCTGGTCTACCATTTTCAAACTACTCAAGCATCTCCAGCTCATCTTAGCTCTCCATGCCACCGGAAACCATGAGTTCTGGTACTGTTCACGCAGCAGATTTATGCATAACAACTCAAAAATTACTGGAAGCAGCCAAGATGCATGAGAAATGGGGAAACGTGATGAACAACCCATAATCCATGCCCATTCCGGTCCCAAAAGGACTCAGGGAGTAGCCCCACGGCCCAGACCTGTGAGGATACTACTCTCCTTATGTTGTTGTGATTTGAGGAGTGTGGTTTGGTGGAGGGGAGTGAGTCCCAAGATTTAGGCAACCATTGAACTGTTATCATTAAGTCTACTGGGAGGCACAATGATTAGTTTGTGGAAGCCAAAGTCATTAGAGACATGCATAGACTTGACTTGTCATAGAAAACCAACCCACTAAGCATAAAAGGACTTTGAAAAAGCCATTTCAGAGGAGAAGAAGGCCTTACCCTGACATTAGGGAAGGACCATAATCATTTTTACTTATAAAATACTCTCTTTGACAAAACATGTCATAGAGGGTTAATCTTGAAAATCAATGGGCTTAAGGGAAGCCATAATCTCGGTTTTCCATGAGTTTAAGCCACCTTAATCACTCCTATAAATAGGACTGATTTCATTCCTAATAGAGAACAGACCATTCTCCAACAAGAAGAAAACCATACTGATCAGTAACAAGATCAGAACATCAAACACATAAAAAAGGCTTTCTCCAAGAAAACCATTAGTTCACTTCTAGGGTTCTTCAAAGGGAAATTCTGGGAAATAGGTGTTTTGAGGTCATTAGAAACATCAATCTAAGCCCAGAAATACAATCCCATCTGAAAAGATTGGGATTCATCACTTAAACCCCTATATTCCCCAGAAAGCTCCCCTGGCAGATGTCCGGGTCAAAATCCTGAAATGATTACAATGCCTTTCCACCATTGACCTAGCTCCATAAAAGGCCTAAAAACATCTTTCCCTCACCTTCATGCATGTCTCATCGGGGCTAACTCTCTCCCATCAATTCAACTCTCTTTTTAGTCTCAACAAGTTTATTACTATTCACTGGCCTTGTGGCAGATGTCAACAGAAGCATGGAAAGCACATGTTCTGGTAATTTTTATTAAAGTTATTCTGTTTCAAGCCCGATCCAGTTAAGGAACAGTGAGAGGCTCGGCCCAATGACTGTTCTCTAAACTTTTTGTTGGTAATATCACATTGGTAAGCCTTCTTAGTCTTTGTTCTCGTTTTATTTGGGATTCACAACCTTGGCTCTCAAATATCTTTTTTAGAAGGTGTCCCACTAGCCCTTGGGCCAAACTTTGGGCCCTTGGTTGAATTTTGGGTTCGACTTCCTCATCTCAAGACCTAAGTCCACGTCGTGATCGCCCTCGGCACGCCATGTGGCACCATGACAAAAACACCCCTCACACAAATCAATTGTAATAAATTGAAGTTATTAGTGCCCAAATTCTATTAGTTGAATGACTTTTGTTCCTCTAATGTCTCCATTAACTTGGTCTTGATTTTTGAATAGCTAAAGTTGAATCCCTGTGGCTTTGGCATAGATCAAATCTAACTTATTTTGGAGAGGTGTTCTTATTACAAGTTCTATGCCCATGCAATGCCCGTATTAACAAAAAATCATATGCAAACAAACAGAACATTTGAATAATAAAATAGGTAATAACAATAAAAGAACAAAAAATACTTCAAGCCACATTGTGAAAAACATCTCCTGTAAGACCAATTCTTTATCAAAGCAATATTATAAAATAATTTAAAATAAATAATGAAATTCTTTTTAAATTTCTTGAATGTTTTGATAATTGAGTTTTACAGTGAGCCACATAGTGCTAGCACGAAATAGTGATGTTGGATCTCAATTTCTGTCAATGAAGGAGGTTTGAGAAGAGAGGAGACAGAATGTGAGTTATTGTTGTTAACTGAGTGAATCACAGATAAACAAAGTGTTAGTTTTCGAACCACGGGTAGACAATATGTAAATGGACCAAACCCCATGTGGGTAAAGTGTACTTTCCCCTAAAAATTATGGGGAGTTTTGGCAAAAAAATGCTTTCTTTTTTTTTTTAAAGTTAATTTGCCAAATATGATGAGGGAGAAGTTAATTTGAAATATAGACTTTGTATCTAGTAAATACAAGATTCAACACAAGATTGTTAGAAACACAAGATTCAATTTTAAATTTAGTTCACCCCAAACTTTTCTAGTTGGTTACTAACTAGATCTGTCATTAATCTTGTTTTTATCAAAAAACAAGTTTCCAAAAATTTTAAATGAAACTTGTGTTTGCTATAGACAAGATTCAAATGAATCTTGTCTTTTGAAAAGACAAGATTGAGGAAAATTTGAAATTTCGTATCCGTACACGCGGTGGTTGTAAAATTTTAAATGAATCTTGTCTATACAAAACACAAGTTTCATTTAAATTGAGACATGACCATTCACAACCCGTAACCGCATGGGAATCAAAATATAAGATGAATCTTGTATTTTGTAAAAACAAGATTCATCTAAAATTACTTTTTTTAAATGAATATTGTCTTTAACAAACACAAGATTCAACTTTAACTTTTTCAGATTTCAGATTGGCAAACTGACACCGCTGACCACTTTAAATAAAATTGAATCTTGTGTTTCCTAAATACAAGATTCATTAAAATCAACAGTTTCACATTGCTTTATGCTCATTTGGTTCATATCTTAGTCTTTCCTCCCAGCGCAGAAACGGCCATTTTCTCAATTTTCACTTGTTCACTCAAATCTTCCCCTTACTTCATTGATCTATTTAGATATCTCTTATCTTAAAATATGGTAAACAAATCTATATTCTTATTATTTTCAGATCTCTTTCATCTATTATTTTAAGATTTTTTTTTTTTGTTAAATTATTAGTTTCAGATGTAGTCTAGGAAACACTAACAATAATTTTGACAATCTCAGCAATAGACTACGATTTGTGGCTTGTTTGATGTTCTAATGTTTTATCTATATTTCTTTTCTTTAATAAATTATTATTTTAGATCAACATATATTTGATTATATCTTTTTGTTTTACCTTTATTTCTTTATAAATGTCAAACACTAGATTGGGTACAAAAAAAAAAATTGTTTTATTATAATAATGTTATGAGAAATTTAATAAAAATAAGAATAAAATCTAAACTAAGCTTTAGAATACACAAGTTGAATGAAGAAATAACAGTAAGTAACATTAATTGTGACAGGAAAAAAAAAAAAACTTTCACAAAAAAATATAAATGAAGAAAAAAAAATACAATTGGCTCACATTGATGTTCATAACTGATGATCATAGTATATTTATAACCATCATAGGCATATAATATTGTATTAAAAAACACACACAAAAAAAAATCAAAAGAAAAATAAAATCACCCAATAATATGTTGAAACCATTTATTAATCTTCTGAAAATAAAAATAAATAAGACACAATTATCTTATAATAAATTCTTGTACCATGAAATTCTATTGTGTTCATACTTAATATGTGTTATTTGTCACTAACATGTTATAATTTGAATTGATTTAAATAGGTTTATCCATGGCTCTAATTATCATCTATGTTCACTATAATGGAGAAATAACCAATAGTCATGAAGGGATTCAGTATCAAGGGGAACATGCGAAGAAAAATATTATTTGATTAAAACATAGAATTTTGAAGTTAAGTAAACTGAAGAAGCAAATATGCAGAGCACTGGAATTGGATCATCATTTGCATGTCATGACTATTACTTATCGGTAACTTTAAAGATGATTATAGTCAATTGAGAGATGAGTTCCAAGAGTTCAAGATCACTGCGTAGTAAGAGAGAAGAATTAGAATCACATTCTAGGCGTGACACATTCAAAATTCCAATAGAGACACAACTACAGTGATACACAGACCACTATAGTGTAACTTGGCATGGAAAGAAGCGAGAGTTCGTTAATGCTCCTATTAACTCATATGACAGTCTTGGGAGTGTTGAATATATAATTATCGGTGAAGCTAGAAAAGTAACTACAACTAGTGACACTCTTTCGTCTCTTGAAGAACCACCATGGTCTAAATTATATGAGAAATGATGTGAACTGGAGGTGTACTATAGATGGCATGGGTTACGAGTACCGAAAGCACGTTTAGCTGAGTTACCTAGAGAAAAATCTATGATGATACTCGATCAACTTGAAAGAGAGATCAAGCAAATGCAAAGGCAATTAGACCGTTATCATACGATCCAAAAGGCTAGGAAGCATCTAAAAGGAAAGGCTAATGAGCGAGCAATCAATTCTATTAACGAAATTACCAACTTGAATTCTGATAAGGAATTATCTGACTTTTCAGATTCAAGCAATGATGATTTCCAAAAATATCTACCTACATGTCTGAGGCGTTGTTATTAAAAGGAAATTTTGTATGTCTACCGGACTAATACCAGACTACCGGAAATTTTGTTTTTGGTTTTATTATAATTTTGATAAAATGTTTTTGTTGGTTTATAATACATATCAATGTGTTGTCTTGTTGATCCCAATAACATTACAATGACAATCATGGGGATCGGGTCCGATCCGTCTCCTATGAAAACTACTTCACTTCACGGATGGATAAATTTGGGTTAGAAAAGCCTCATTTTCTAACCCAAATTTTGTAACTTTATGCTAAAAGCTTATTTGCTAAAAGTTAGTTAAAATATAGTTGTAAGATTATAAAACAATAAGGTTTTAAAAGTCTAAAACTTGAGGTATTGTTGTTAAAAAAACATTCTCTTGTTGACAAAAGCCTATTATGATTCCATTGACTAGTTATAATAATAAATCGATAAATAAAAATTTTTTATAAACATTTTTAAAAAAAAAAAAAAAAAAAAAAAAAAAATCATTTTAGAGAGTCAAAAAGAAAAATAATAACAGTATGTGTTCAATTATTTAGTCAATTTTTGCTCTTTCTCATGATGTTATAATTACTTAATAAAATATAAAATATAAAATAAAACAGATATTCTCTACAGATAACCTACAAAAAATCTCTACAAGTAATTTTTTTAAACATTTGGTAATATAAACAGACAAATGCATTCTCAAATGCATGTTGTTTAAAAGTTTGACTCTCAAATGCTTTCTCAAAGCTCTAACTCTAAGGGCACTAGTGCGTAAGCTTTTCTATTGCCACCAAGAATCCTTAACACTGAGGATTCCATTTTCAATCAACAGACAAATTCCCAACCAATAAAAATGAATCTCCTACGAGAATTTTCTAACCCTAAAATTTATTTCCAATTAGCCTATTCCTTTCATTTTCCCCCAAATTCCCCAATTCATCGTGCCAAATCAGATTTTGACAAAATCAATTCATGAACAAGCACAAAACTAGAAGACCCTAGACTTAATCAAATTTCAAAATGAATAAAACCTGGAGAATGACAACATATTATAAATAACATTATAAAGAGAAAATGTGATGGAATTCATACCTTTTGATGGTGTGGGCTGAGGGTTTCGAGAGGATAAATCCGAGAGAGAGAGAGCTGGTGGCGAAGGGGCTGGCGGTGTGGGGAGGTGCTAGCGCGGTGGGCTGGCAACGCGGGGAGGGTGGGCTGGATTGGGGGGGGTGGTGCGGCGGGGGGATGCTGGCGTGGGTAGGGTACTGGCGCGGGGTGGTGGTGGCGCAGGGAGAGTGTGCTGGCGCGGGGGGAGGTGGCACAAGGAGGGTGGGCTAGCAAGTGGGGAGGGTGGGCTGGCAAACAGGGGGCTGGAAGTGGGGTGAAAGAGAGAGAGAGACAGAGAGGTGGTAAAAAGTATGTAGGGTAAAAGTGAATCCAATTTTGTATTTGTTAAATACAAGATTGCTTAAAATACAAATTGTAATCCAGTTCATCCTCTGGTTATGTTGGGACAACGGTAAAATTTTGTTTTACCAATCTTGTGTTTGTGAAATACAAGATTGGTGCCAAACTTGTGTTTAGAAAAGACAAAATCCATTTTTCAAATTAATTTCAACTGGGACATATTTAGCAAAATAACATTAAAATATGCATTATTTTAAAAAAAAGGGCCAAAATTATGATAGATTATGAATTAAAATAATATAAAATAAATAATGAAACATCATTTAAATTTTTATAAACTTTGGTAGTAGAATTTTAATTTGAATAGTATTTTTTACACAATTTCCTCCGTAGGAAACCAACATGTTTAAGTTGAGACAATGTAATTTTATTATGGACTTATCACTTCCCTCTCTTTGAAGGTTAAGTTTTGCGCTTCATCATTTTCTTAAATTGACCTAAACCACACACTTAGAGAAAATTTGTATCCCTAAGAAAATGAAAAGCCAAGTTGAGAAAATTTATATCCCTAATAAAATGAAATGCCAAGTTGAATTTATTTTATCTAAAAAAAGCTTTCTTAGGGATCCAATCATCCAAAGCTATGCACAAAGAAGTAGCTTAGTCAAAACGTAGAGAAATTTTCTAGTTTCAAAACGTGGATTCTTTCTAAATCAACTATGTACAATATATATGTGGTAAATATAGGGGTGCTTTCATTAATTAATATACTAAAGTCCATTATTATTAAAAAAAAAAAAAAAATACTAAACTCCATTTTTAGCCTTCGTTTTTATTTTGGCTCCTTTTTTATTTTTGCTGAATAATTTCAAAAGTTTTTATTTGGGTCATTTAAGTTTGTTTAGCTATCAAATGGACTCTTCCGTCCATCTCAGTTAGAGCCCCCTTTGTTAAGTGCCAACTAAGCATCCAATCGCGTGTTCACGTCACCATTTTTTGCCACATGTCTTGTCATGTCATATATAAATATAAAAAAATTATTAATAATAAAATGAAATTAAAAAACAAAAAACTTAAAAAAAAAAATTCTAAAAAGAGACCGATCGTCTTTCTCACTCTCTCTCTTGCTTCGGCGCGTGACATGTGGCTGCTGTCGGAGAACGGCATCTGAAGGACATGGGCCGTCGCGCCGTCAAAGTTGACTTGGGCCCACCGACATTGAGGACTCGATCTCCGAGGTTGACGCAGATGAGATCGAGGGCCATCTCCTCGTGGAGGCGCCTTGCAAATCAGATCTTGTGCACAGATTTGATGAGTGTGTAGATGGGTTTTTGGTCATTTAAGTTTTTTTTTTTTTTTTGTGTTCATGAGGAATGGGTTTTTGCAGTGATGTTGTTGTGAATCATGTAGATAGCTGGCTGTGATTCAATTAGATTTTTGTTTTGGCTTTCGGATTTTTTTGTTCAGTTGTTGTGGTTGAGCAAATGTATCTTTTGGTGTTTGTTTCTCGAGAAAACAGTGAATACGAAAAGAAGAAAGAAAAAAATTTTGTTTCATTAATTTTGATTTTATGGGGTTTTGAAATTCCTGGGTATGTGATTTTCAAATTTGAGATTGAATGTGGGGACTGGGGAAGAGAGAGAGTGAGAGAGAGGGATGAGATTTGGTTCTTACAAAGAATTTTTCATTAGTTTGATTTTCTGGGTATGTGTTTTTCTCATTTCTGTATTTTCTTGGTCAGATCGGACTTGAAAATGGGTTTGTCCAATAAGATCATTTATTTCTAGCAATTTCTACGTGTTTGTTGATAATTTTTCTAGTAGATTTGAGATTGGATTTGTTTCTGATGAGGGAGAGATGAACATATGAAATTTGATTTTTCTGCTTGCTATTTGATATTTCATTTTCTTCCATATAAATCTTGTTGATAACTAAAATTCATCCGAATCTGCCGCAAATGAAGGAGAGATGAACAAATGAAATTTTGGCAAGAAAAATTTTAATCTCTGTGTTTGTTTGGCCAAATCATGTAGAAAACCTAAATCTAATAGAAACAATAATGGAGAGAAATATAATTGAGAGAGATGAAGAGAGGAAGAGAATATGGAAGCTAGGGTTTTCACGTGGTTCGGCTATGTGAGCCTACGTCCACAGGATGTAGCCTAATGGGCTACATCTTTACTAATACTCTCTTTGTGTTATGTTTTGAATGAATACAATGTGTTGTGAGGTGTCCTATTTATATATAGGACTACTAACATAACTCTTCTATCTAAGCTATATGGGATTCCTTAACATTCCCCCTTAAACTCAAGGTGTAATTTTAATGAAACCTTTGAGTTTGTTTACAAAAGAATAGCTTAAATATCTTGACTCAACTCGGCTTGGCTCGTATCTCGGCTTGATGGCTCAGATCTCGGCTCAGAGGCTCGGTGGCTTGGATTTTGGCTTGGGGACTTTGATCTCGGCTTGGCTTGGTCGGATCATGGCTCGATGGCTCGGATCGCGGCTCAGTGGCTCAGAGGCTCGGATCTTGAAATGGTCTTGGCTCGGGATCTCAGCTAAGTGGCTCGATGGCTTGGCTCGATCTTAGCTCATTAAGATAGAATCAAAAAGTGAATCCCACTTTTCTTTTTTTTTTTTTCTCTTACTATTCAATGCTAGTTTTCTCCTTTTTTTTTTTTTTGAATATTG
>BKZX01028144.1:0-14668 GCA_014362285.1 Fagus crenata
TGCCCCCTTGCCTCTTAATTTTACAGTTAAATCCAGCACCAATTCTCAACGAGTAAAGAGACTGGCAAAGTCTGGGAGCTGAAGTTTGAGGGCAACCATAAAATTTGCCACTAGAACAGCCACCAGTTAATAGAGCTTTATTCTGGTCTGGATGGCAATCCGGCAAATGGGGCATGACTGAAGATTTTCTCCGCATTCACAACATGTCTGCAAATTAGTAAAATCAAAGTCACATGTGCATTCTTTCATCTAAGCTCCAAGAACAGATTTGAAAAAAATACCCAACTGCATTACCTGATGTCCACAACCAAAGGCCATGTCCTTTGGATTGGTAAGGCAAATGGGACAAAGCTGTCAAGATCACCCAAAAAATTAGAGTTCAAAATTCCTCAAATTGACTTGAGACCACATGGATGCTAGTCTACTTTTAGTGACATTGCCATCACTATTTTAAGACTGCCATCATGAGGCTCAGCATCATGACATGATTATCAGAGGCACATAATCAAATTCCACAAGTAGGAAGAGTGCATTACATGATTATCAGAAGCATAACTTGGAGGAGCTGAGACACCAACAGTATCATATCCAACGGAAGAACGTGGACTTGGATTATAACTGCTTGAATGTGAAGGTTTTCTGGTGCTGAAAGAAGCCGAACCATACATAGGTGGGGGAAGAGAAACCCTGTCTATAGCCTTCCCCCTACTAGCACTGAACGAACAATGAAAAAAAGAAGAAAGAATAAATGGCAAATGAATTTTGTTATAGGTTGGAATAGCAGAACAATCAAGACCCTAACAATAGAAAATTCATATATTGTTACCCCAATATATCAAGCTCTAGTGTTGCTTTATACTGGGAGGGTATTTCCATCAGTGCTGCAAGAGCAAATTCTGTTTCTTTTCTTGATCTGTCCATATTCTTTGACATTATTTCTGTAAAATTCACAAACTGCAAAAGCCAAAAGAACACACTAGTTCTCAATCAAACGTTGACCAAGAATAAGTCAAAGATACAAGCTCCAAAATAGAGCAAAACGATATCCAAATACTTTGGGAAACTTGCCTGGAAGTTATCAAAGGCACGCGCAGGGATGTTATCATCAAATTCTCTCATCATGTCCCATGGCCCATCTCCAACACCAACTAAAACAATTGACAAAGGGTACTCACTGCAAATTGCAAGCATATAAAAAAAATGTTCTGAGCATGAGTATATAACTACAAATACTTATAAAAAAGAGAGTATATAACTACAGACAAGAAATCTAAACAATACCTTGCTTTCACAATTGCATCAACAGTTCTCTTTTCTTGTGGGCTTAGGGTACCACGCTCAGTATCAACACTCCTTGTCACCTGTGGGAACCCACGGTTTCAAGGAATATGATATAAACTTTCCAATCAAAAACAGAAGCTTTCACAGTTGTATGTAATACTATACTAATATAGATGTTTAGTGTTGAACAGGAACTTGGATATAATCTTAATACTTGTTAGCTCCAGCTTCCTCTAAGACAATATCAACCAACGAGATGTTACTTCGTTCTAAGATTCTGCTTCAATTGCTAATCCTTTCATTAATGAGGAAACAAGCAACTTAAATTATTGGATAATTGTAACACATACGGATGGTTGGAAAATCTATTTGATTAGCCCTTCACACAAATAAGTCCAAATTCTTGGTGGCCTAGGAACTCTGCCATTTATACTCTTTAGTACTGTGCTTTCTCTCAATTTTAGATAATTATAGTAATTATTTCCACTTGCTCTTGTTATTAAAAAAACAACAAAATTATAACAATCTCTTTAAATATGATTTTTATATTCCATGTTTTCTTGGATAGCAGTCACTAAATATACAGAGTTAGACAAGTTTCATTAATGAGTAAACTCATGACAACTTTTGGGTTTCTAAAGAAAAATTCATAATTTCTTGAAATCTAGCACTTTCATCAGTCAACACTAAAAAATTTCTTTTGCCTATGATATTCGGTACTAGAAATTACAGAATAATATCAGTCAGTAAAGCATGTGCAGCAAGATCAGGAGTGTCCTGTAAATTGCTAAGAAGTAAAGATCAGAGACAAAGTACCTGTCCATCAGCTATTATTAGTAACACATGATACTGGCCACCACTTTGCTCAACAATAGTGATGGCCATCTCAACAACAGGGGCAAATGAAGTTGGCCCTGTCACAGGAAAGGGAGACAAAAATACCATAAGTAAAGACCAATTATAATATAAAAAAAGAGTTGAAAAGAATCAGTCAGATTCGAACCTGCAAGTCGTAGATGAGGGACCAATTCTCTATATCGTCCCAATACTTCTTCAAATCCATTACAAAATCCATCATCTGGATAGAAACTGAAAACTTCTTGATCATGCGTTGATGCTGCAAATGTGTAGAATTACATATAATCTTAATTATCTAGAGGACCAATTTCAAAAAGAAATAAAAAATACCAATGTAACACCTCTATGGAATAGATACCATCTCCAAATCCAAAACAGGGAATCATGTTATCCTCATCAAAGGAAGACAATGTTTTTCCAATAATAGATATTGCCTGCTCATAAGGATTTTGTCCATCTCCAATGTGATGCAAGCTTCTTCGGTTGAATGATTTTGTGCCTAATACAAAAGCGAGTTAAGCATACTTTACTAAAGCTTGAAAGATGGGCTTATATGCACCAATACGAGGCCAAACCTGTCCACTCATTGCTCTTTGTGAAGTCAATACCAACAATAAGATTGGAAGACTCTAGACCAGCACGTTTCAATGCTTCAGTAACCTGAGGTGAGTAAAATATTCACAACGTCATAATGCCACTGAACAGTTGAAATCACCATTATGTATATGCCCATCATAAGAACAACTATTTAAAGTTCATATTTTCTACAAAATATTAATTATATTTACTTCAACGACATCAAGATAACACATAGACATAGAAAATATCAAGATATACCATAGACAAATGCAACGACCAGTTGATTTTCACCTAGAGCAAACACCCATAGGTGAAAAGAAGTTGAGATGCATGAGGAACAAAGCAAATTTATTCTCCTTCTTCTTTTTCCTTTCATTGAGCTAAGTGTCAAACAAGGTACTAATACATATGGATACATGTCTATGTATGTGAGTGATAACATATGAAGCAGCAATGCATTATCCCATGTTCCTGCCACGAGGTTGACCACGTGCAGGACATGCCCAACACCACCATAACTCCTTGAGAGAGTAATTCATAGTACAAAGCAAATTTTTACTTATTAACATCACTTAGGTAAGATTAAGCATTTCACGCTTGGTGCACTTCCAATTCATTAGTATATGCCATCAAAGTGAATCTCCCACTATAATAACATTAGGCATCTCAAATATTATTACAACAATGATAATATTTAACATCTTCTCTTTAGTCAAAATGAAAATTGAGAATATGTTTTAAAGTCACAAAAAATTCAAGATGTGAGAACCAGCTTTTTTCACTGTGAGGCAAACCCTTGAACACATTCCTAGTGAAAGCAAACTAAATCTTACACAGAGACAAGCTATGTCTTGACATTCTAAAATTACACCAAATCATTTACTTAACAGCAGAAATAATGTATACACTATACAATATACCTGCTCCAGGGTAATATAATTATCATCTATCTTTGAATACTTCCTCTCTAACCTCCTCCTTGAATCGGGGGCCTGACCACCACCATAGGTCTGAGGTTGAGGTGGAGGTGCAAAATGCTGCGGCGGTGACCAATATTCTTGGCTTGGTGGTGCGTATGGGGACTGTGGATGATTCTGATGACCCCATGGATATGAATTAGATCCTATAGACGAAGCCTGTCTAGGAGATCCTATAGACGAAGCCTGTCTAGGACTTGCCCGCTTCGAAGTAATCCCACCCATCAATTCAATATCCTACAGAAATTCTGCAAAATCCAAATTATAAGAACACAACTGCCCAAAATAAGAGCAATTTATGCAAACTCAATACCCGGAAAGCCTAATTGACAAAAAAATGAAGCATCAATTAATTCACAATTTGAACACCCCAATTAGCATTATATGTGACCCCAGAAAGGAATTATCTCATAAAGTCTTTTCTTACTCTGATAACTGAAAATTAAGTCACTTTTTACTCTCTAAAGCAAGAAATGTACTCCAAAATACTAACTTAACAAGCAAACTTCCTATATATCTTCTTTAATTCTCAGTTCCTTAGTCCCAACCCATAATTTACAATCCAAAAATACACAAACCTAGCTGAATCTCAAATTCACACACATTGTTTTCAAACACAATACAAAGCTTCACAACCCTCTGTAGCTAAAGACATAACAACAAAACCCCATATCCAAAATCCAACACTTTCCCATCAAAACTAACAACTTACACAAATTCACAAAACCAAAACAAAAACAAAAACAAAAACAAGCACAAGTACATCAAAATCTAAAAAAATATATTTAATGTAAACATCACAGACATTTTTTTACCTTAACTGAGAGAGCAAGTCAACTTCAGTCACATTCCTTTTTCTGGGTACCAGGAGGAATCGTAGGATGCGGCAAAGGTGGTATCTCAGTGAGCGGAGAAATCCATGGGCTTAAAAGTTAAAGCTTTAATGGTAATTAATAATTATTAAGAATGTATAGTGGGAAATGTGGTTCCCGGAAGTTTCCTTTGCAGGAAAGCCTTTTTGGCAAAACTTGTTTTGTTTGTGCAGATAGTGACAGCCGCTCGTTTAACTCGGTGACTTTGGCTTCACTTACCTTGGTGGTTTTTGTTTTTTTAAGAAAACTTTTTAGTTTCTTTTTTAGTTTCTAGATAATTATAAATTCAATTAACTCAATCGATAAAATCTATAGTTTCCAATAACTTGAGTTAGAATAAATCTACATAAAATCTCTTATTTTGATTTAATTATAAAGAGTAATTATCTATTGAGATAAAATCTCTAGTCTTGAAATAACTTGAGTTAGAATAAATATAGGTAAAGTCTTTTATCTTGATTTATTAAAAAAGATAAAATTTAAATACAATTCCTTATGTTAAATACATTAAATTCTCTACATAAAGTCTTTTATCTTTTGAGTTAGAATAAATCTAAATAAAATCTCTTATTTTGATTTAATTATAAAAGTAATTATCTATTGAGATAAAATCTCTGGCCTTGAAATAACTTGAGTTAGAATATACGTAAAGTCTTTTATCTTGATTTATTAAAGGATAAAGTTTAAATACAATTCCTTATGTTAAATACATTAGATTCATCAATTGAATTCAGATACATAAACTGTATTGAATTTATATATATATATATATATGATATAAATTCTAATCTAAACTCATACACTCATACACACGTATATTTTGAAGATCCCGGGGATCAAACTCACACCCTTATAGAGGGGTGAGGCTTTTTGGGGAGGGAGATTATCACTAGACTGAATACCTAAGTGGCAACTGTATTGAATTTAATTATTCTTAGAAAAAATAATATTGTTAGCGTTTTATTGGAGAATACAATCATGTGTTTGAATTCAATTGGAAAACCTAATGTACCTAATCTAAGGAACTGTATTTAAGTTTTATCCGATTGATAAATAGTAATCATCTAGAGCAAACAATCCAAGTAATAAAATTTTGTTAAGGATCATTACTTTTTGGATAAATATAATAGGATTTGAATCTAAAGAGCCCGCTCTATGATAATTATTTTTTATCATCCGGTTAAGATATCAATTGATTTTTAGTAATGGTGGAATTTTGTAAAGCGGTATTACTTAAAAAAAAAAAAAAAAACGTATTGCGAGTACTCTAGAGTAAAATCATATTTATGGTAGCCGTGTTTCAACTTTCATGTTTATTAAAATAGAGTTACTTTATCAATTTGTCATCACTCATCCTTAATTAATATTTCCAAAATTCTTGAGCTTGCCAAACGCACCTTTTGGTAATCTTCAAAGAAATGATAGAAAGGAATTGGGTAGCTCCTATTTATTATGGACTAAATTGAAAGATGCCCATGTCCAATTATTTGCTTTTCACGCATTCTTATCCTTCCAGATGTCCTTGTCCTTTTGCACTACACAGAATTTGGCATATTATTTAATATAATTGAATGAAAAAGAAGAAGAAAAAGAGAGAGATCTAGCATGACGATTGAAGAATGAAGAGTAGATAGAGATCTATTTTATTTATGCAAAGATAGAGATATAATTAAGAACGTATTTTTTATATATATATATTAAGAGATTCATTGCCCTTGAATCTTGATTAATGGATATTCATTTTTATACTATAAAGATTAGAATCTATGATATCGTTCAATAAGTTTGTTCTTTAATATTAGATAAGACTTTATATATATATATATATATATATATATCTCAAAAAGGAAAAAAAGAAAAGAAAAGATAAGACATTTTTTTATTATATATATATATATCAGATCAATTTTTATTTATACACAAAAACAACTTACAAAAACACTGGGATCAAAGTCGTATCAGCTATGAAGGAATTTCTTTTTTGTATAGACACCTTTAATTCGGAACCCACAATGAGTACTCAATTTTAAACATCAATGATTTGGTACCGTGGTGATTAAATATGTATATCATTATAAGTTGTGTTTGACCTTTTGGAGATTCTTGAGGAAAAACGTATATTTGCTTAGGATTAAAGCAATAATCATCATCTCTCTTTTGGACGGTATATTGCACTTTTTTGTCTTCCTCGACCCTTTTTTTTTTTTTTTTTTTAAGGGAATATTTTTAGTGGGGTTTTGAGGTACCCAACGAAACACCAAACAGCAACATCTTCACCATAAATGGACTGCCAATTGAAGATAACACATTAAAGAACCGTGCTATATAGAGAAGGATATGGCTGGCTATGACCACATGGTACATGCTAATCGCGAAAATGTTTCATGGCTTCAAATATGTATATAATGTAGTGACATACTGAAATATCTATATTTAAGCCTAATTAATTAATTTTTTTTTTTTTAAAGGACGTTATTGCAACTTGAAAGGAAGATGAAACCTTTTTTCGTTTGTTTATTTTAGTAAATAATAGACTTTGATGATGTTCAAAACCAGCACGGTCGTCCGTCGTCTAACCTCTCGAATGGAAGACCTGAAAGAACAAGAATGATAAAACAACAGGGGAGCACCGATGGGGTGCCGGCCAAAGTTCTTCCGATGCTTTTGTCAGTGATTTGCAGAGAATAATCAACAAGTAGGTAATAGTGTTTAGGCTAGTATTTTTTGTACCTTCTGTCTTTATGTTCTCAGGTTTATATAGATGCCCCCAGTAAGTAGCCGTTGTGCTCTCCTTTATTTCAATTTTTATTTGACTTGAATGAGGGGCTTTAATGGTGGCGGTTATAATATCCTCAAGATATTGTTATTAAACTGTGCGATGGTAACGCTTTCTGTCATTTAATTTTGTTATGACGGCATTGATTAATGGGCCATGTGGAATTTATGCGTTTGTACTAAGGACGACCTTTTATCTCGTCCTTGCCTTTGGTCGTCAAGTATGGACGATTATAGTAGCGTCGTCCCTCAAGGAGATGGTTGGGTTGTAGACCTATTAGACTTTATTCATAGAATAGGTGTAATATCAAGTTTACAAAAGACCTGGCAAAATCATCAGTAATTTCTTCAAGCCAGAGTTGACTTGAAGTGTAATCTTAACATGAAGGAAATTGGATAGCAATATTAAGTTAACAACTGACTTTTAGCAACCAAGTAACAAGATTTAGATACTAAGCTTACATCCCAAGATTGGAATTTTTGTAACAATTGAAGAGTCTCCTTATTAAAGATGGAACATCCAACCCAAAACAAATTGATTTGGAGTAGATCTATGATGTCCAATTCCTCTGCTACTACTGGTATGAGTTCCTCCACTATTTCAAGTTCCGCTCCTACTGTTCCTCCACACAATTCATCCAGCCCTTTCTATCTTCATAATGGCAACACTCTAGGTGCAATTTTGGTTACACAACTCCTCTCATGCGGTAACTAACTATAATTGGAGTAGATCTATGCTCATGGCACTATAGCCCAACCCACACATATCTCTAGAGCACTTTTCCCTATGTGGAAGAGATGCGATACAAATGTTGCTTTCATCAGTTCATGGCTGGCTCCTAAACTCCACCTCCAAAGGTTTTGGCTTGAATACTCCATTTTTAATATAGTATTAAAACATGTTATTTCTTCTATGTTGCCCAATATAATCAGTCCATGTGTTTGTCTGGTCCTGCCACACATGATGGGGCATGTTGAGAATTAAAAAGTCTTACTTTGAGTATTTAAAACCTTGCATCTCTACATATAAGATCCTGAGCATTTCCACCCATTACTAATTGGTTTTGGGTTTTGTGCTCTATCTTTAATACTCCTCAACTCATATATCATCAAACAAATCATCCATCTTACAAAAAAAATAAATGATTGTATGATTTATGATAGAGGCCATAAGTTCAAATTAATTGACGATTGAATTAGATAGTAGCATTAGATATAGGTCATATATATACCAACTCTATAAAAAAGAAAAGAAAAAAGAAAGAAAAAAGTTATACTTAATGTAACA
The DNA here is from genome assembly GCA_014362285.1 of Fagus crenata. Lineage (NCBI taxonomy): Eukaryota > Viridiplantae > Streptophyta > Magnoliopsida > Fagales > Fagaceae > Fagus > Fagus crenata. The sequence continues at coordinate 8,631 of BKZX01028144.1, forward strand.
GTGACTAATATTTATATTGTCCAATACTGATAAATGACATCGATATCATATATGCATGTAGCAACATATAATGATTAATATTCACCAACTAACTCCATCAAAAAATATATATATATATATTCACCAGCTACCAAAATATAACTAGTTTCGTCAAGAGCTTCTTAGAAAAGATGAAGTGTCCAACTTAACACTAACACCTAATGTAACGGTGAGTAATACTAATATTATCCGATATTGATAGATGATATCAATATCATATATGCATGTAATAACACATAATGATTGAAATTCACCGACTAACAAAAAAAAAAAAACTAGTGTTGTCAAGAGCTTCTTAGCAAAAGATGGAGCATCCAATCCAACACTTAATGATACTGTGACTAATATTAATATTTTCTGATATTGATAGATGATATCAATATCATATATGCATGTAATAACACATAATTGATATTCACCGATAAACAAAAAAATAACTAGTGTCCCCTCAACACACTGTCGCAAACACCACTTTTGGTTCTTAAATTTGATCGCATTTTCAATTTGAGTTTCAAAATTTCAGAGGTAGCAATCAAATCCTTTAAAGTTTATATAATGATTCAACTTGGTCCCTTGAGTTTCAAAAGATAGTAAACTGATTGCCCATTTTTTTTTTTTTTCTTTTTTCTTTTTCATATCATTCTATTTTCTTAACATTTTCTTATAGGCTAAACATGGTGTACGTAATTATTCACTAAATTGAGGTTATGAAATTCCAAGGACCGGACCAAATTGAAAAATGAAACAAGCTTTAAAAACCAACAGTAATTATGAAAAGTTAAGAATTTTGAATTATAAAGAAAACAAAATGATATTAATAAAATAAGTAAACTGCGTTTAACACTATTTCATCACATAAATATAAAAAATTACATGAAATTTAAATTTTCCTCATGAATTAGATAATCAAGGACAAATTATACTACATTGGAAAATATGGTTCACAAGAGATTTAATAATTTTATCTAATATTAAGGTCATTTTCACAAGAGTTTTCTATCTGGCCCAATTTTCTTTTTTTTTTTTTTTTTTTTTTTTCCTTTTAATATTAAGGTCATTTTCCCACTTGGAGAAAAACAAAAAATAAGAAAGGACAAAATATTAAAATTTCATAAGTGGCGCCGACAAGCAAGAATGGGAGGAATTATTAATTTATTATATCCATAGAGAGTGTGGTACTCCCTACTCACAAAGTTATTCTTGTGTATATAACAATTTCTCGAACTTTGGAGGGCCAAAATTTCTTACTAGGTCCACCGACTGTACTGTACCCATCTCAATTTGTACCATGCACTGCCGCTGCTTTCATCATGGACTGTCCTTCAATTTCGTCCATGAATTCAATTAACCATTGTAGGAACTTAAATAAAATCGAACTGAAGAGCTGACCAGGAATTTGAATCCGAACACCTTTGAGATCAATCCGAACAAATTTCCTAAGGCCTGTAACCCAAAACAACAAAAAGACAAGGACAAATGGTTAGCACCTTGGTCAACCCAGTGGGGGTTGGCCTTTTGCTCTCCGATGCCTGAGTCAGTTTCCGGGAGGAAAAATGTTCGAGAAGTACACTTAAGCAATATGATACTTTTGGAGCGTAAGAGCACGTACCTTTGCATGGTGTAGCTTCCTCTATTTATACCAGCCCTGAACTAGAGATATTTCTGTGATATTTCCCAATTTCCTTTCCCAATAACCTCAATTTTATCAACAGTCAGAGATATCTAGGCTCTCTGATCTATTATTGCCCTTCTGAACTTGGGCCATGTCAGTTCATTTATGGGTGATCATCATCCTTTATTACAGCTAATTCTGGGTTTAGAGCATTAATGTATTCAACACGCCTTTGACCAGATATTTTGTGCATTTATGGTTGTTACAGTAGGAGTCAGCTCAAGGATTGCAATTAAGGTTTTAACTCAGGTGACAGGCTTAAGGACCTTGGCCTAGATATTTTAAGCAGTTATTGCAGGGCTTTACTACGATTATGGTACGCTCCGGACTACCTGGTCGGGATTTCAATCAGACCTCGTCCGAACAGAGTCTTTATCCGAAAAGATCTAGGATTCCACTCGGGCATACCCGAGCAGAAACGTTGCTCGGTCGGGTCCGAACTGAGGGTTGACATAACTCAATTAATTCCTTAACTTCTAGTTTACACTTAACTATTCACAAATTATTTTCCCTCCAACCATGCAAATTGCACGTGAGTGTATATTGGACGCAATATTGAAGTGAACTGATAAGGAAACATGAGTTACCGTGTTGGAGAAGTAAACTATTACTATTGATGCATGAAAACTTTGCTTGATATGGAAGTTCGATGATTCCTCCTAGTGAATATGTATCTTAAATTCTTACGTTGAAATCCTAAATGGACGTATAAAATGTGACTAGTCTAATAATCCATGAGATGAATTTTGCTAGGGACAAAAATGCAACCAGATAAAGTTATTGGAATCCCTCCTTAATTTGTGTTTTCACATGTCTATCAATCTTCTTAAACTGTAATAGAAACAGCAAAAATTCTAAAGACACTATATGTTTCATAAGGGCTAAAATGTTTTATTGTATTTAGTTTTTAGTACATAATAAAAATAATAGTGTCTGGACAGATGAAATGATATTGCTTCAATCACATTCAACATGCCATATCAACGGTGGTAAAAAAATATTAAGAAAAATATGATATCCTAGCATTACTTTACTCATATAATAAACAAGTAATAAACGGGTTTAAATAGTAAAAACAGGTGGCTTTTTATTTTGTGACATATAGATTATATTTTGTTTGTACTATATAATAAGGCCACAGGGTTAGCTAATAGACAAAGAGGAACTTTCTTGTGCATTGTAAGGCCAATTGCTTCTTCCATATCCAAATCTTGTCTTCTTATCCCATGAGGCAGTTCCCAATCAAAACGATGCAAGAGATTTGCTAGTGCAAGCTCTATTACCAGGACTGCAAAGTTTATTCCAGGACAACCTCTACGGCCAGCCCCAAATGGTAACAACTCAAAGTGTTGTCCTCTAAAATCGATTGAGCTATCCAAGAATCTCTCAGGTTGGAACTCATTTTGATTCTTCCAATACTTTGGGTCTGTGCCTATCGATTTTGCATTGACAAATACCCTTGTTTTGGCAGGAATATCATACCCTTCAATCGTGCAAGTCTCTGTAGTTTCCCTTGGAATTAGTAATGGGACTGGTGGATGAAGTCTTAATCCTTCCTTTACAACTGATTTTAGGTACATGAGTTTAGGAAGGTGGCTTTCTTCCACCTTTGCTTTTCCCTTGACAGCTTCTCTCACCTCATCTTGTGCTCTTTGCATTGCAGATGGATTTCTTATCAGCTCAGCCATTATCCATACTAGTGTAGATGAGGATGTGTCAGTGCCTGCAATGAACATGTCCTGTTTGCCCAAGAATAAGAAAATGTCTTACTTTATGGCTTCCACCAGCAAAAGTTTATGTCCTGTATTAAAATACTTATCTCAAAACTATCTTTCCCGAGGCCCACAGTGTGAAGCCATGAGATAAATAATTATCTCATGTATTAAAAAGTATCTTTCCTGAGGACCACACACTGTGAAGCCATGAGATACATTTCTCTCTACATTGCTTAGGAATAACAAAATTTCTTACTTCTTAGCTTCTAAGACTAGCAAAAGTTGACAAGTAATATGTTATAAAAAAGGGGTAATGATTATCTCACACCACTTAAATATGGATATATATTTATAAATTATGAATATTTGTGGATATATGTCCACACCTAAGAGTCTGTTTGGATGGGAGGAGAGAAAAGTCGAGTTGCTAGAAAAAAAAACCGTAAAGTTAGAGGGCAATAAGTCTTTTGACCTTAATGCTCTCTTTCTCTCCCTCCGCCGAATTGGGTTGAAAAAATTTTGTGGGCCTAGAGAGAAAGCTCTTGGGTCTCACCAATTTTCCCCCCTCCAATTTCTTTTCTCTTCCTTCTTTTCCACCCAAGCAAATACATAGTAAATGATGTGTAGTATGAGACAATATTTACCCTAAAACATCATTGCATGTATCTTGAGACGTAGTGGCCTAAAATAACGATTCATGTTTACCCAAAAATAACAAATTTTCCTACTTTATATGGCTTTTTAGGCTGGTAAAAGTATATAAAGTAATAGGTTTAAATGAAAACAATAGGATGCATAAACAAAGAAAAAGGAAGCATACCGTGAGAACACCCTTGATTTGGTCACTATTGAGAGCAATAGCCTGATTTGGATCCTTCTGAACTCGAAGCAGTACATCAACAAGATCTTCATGCTCAGGTTCAGGCCTTCTTTGATCAAGGTGCTCCTCAATCACTTTGTCATATAACTCATCCAATTCTCTAAAATTCTTTTCCAGCCTAGTTTTAAGACCATTAAACTTGTTGAGCCACCCCATCCATGGAAAGCAGTCCTCTATGCAGAATCCTCCCAATAAGTCTTGTGTTTCACGAAGAATTTCATGAAATCTACTCTTGCTTTTATCTTCTCCACTTTCATACTTCTTACCAAAAGACACACGACACACGATGTTATTTGCTAGCAAAAGTGCCAATTCACTTAGATTAACCGGACCCGATGAAAGAGCTATGGAATCAAGCATAACTGCAACCTCTTCATCCCTCACAGCTTGGAATGTTTGGACCCTATTTGCACTAAGTAGCTCCAAGATTACAATTTTCCTGACCTCCCGCCAGTACTCACCATAGGGAGCAAATGACACACTAGAGAGATTATAACTTAACCTCTTTGCAGCAGATAGTATTGGTCTGCCTGAAAAAACAAGATCATGGGCTTTGAAAATCTCTCTTGCCATATCAGCTGAGGAGATTACTAAAGTGGGTATTGAGCCTAATTGCAAGAACATGAGTGGTCCATGTTTATCAGAAAGGTGTTGAAGGGATCGATGTGTTAAGTCACGAAGCTGGTGGAGGTTGCCAATTAGAGGCAGCTTGCTAGGACCAGGAGGGAGCCTCTTTGCTTGAACTAGCTTCTTCCTTTGTTTGATCATTAACAAAAACAAAATGGGTATAAGAAAAGCAAAGAAAATGTAATTGGTTTGTAACAAGGAAGAGGAGCTACCCATTTCTATATGAATGTAATAATAATATGGTCGTCCAATTGGAGCCATATATATATAGAACAACACGGCAACATGTCCACAATACATAATATTCAATCAAGCAATTTGCCGTGCTGGGTTAGGGAACTCTACAAAAATAGAATTCTCTCCATTTCTCTCTCTTTGAAAGGATTCTTTGAACTAGGACCATTTCCCAATGGAAGGGTTGGTACTTGGTACCCATTCAGCTAATTAAGAGGCTTGGAGTGGGTGGAACTCAAATGTGAATTGACTATTATTTATTTGGTAAAATTTAGGTACAATTCCTTAGATTAGGTACATTAGGTTTTTTAATTGAATTCAAACACATTATTACATTAACTAATGAAACACAAATAATGTTATATTTTCCAATAATATTTAAATTCAATGTATTTGAATTAAATTAGGAATTTAATGTACTTGACCTAAGGAACTGTACCTAAGTTTTACCCTATTTATTTTGGAGTTAAATATACTATTGGTCCTCAAGGTTACGTGTTACACGTTTGGTCTCTAATATTTGAAATAGACACAATTGTTGGGAATATTAGCCAATATTCCTAGAATTCGTGGGAGTGAAAAAATAAAATATTTGGTGGAGAAGAACACGTCAAGAAAAATTAACACACATATCACAACACAAAGAATTTACGTGGTTCGGTAATATGCCTACATCCACCAGAGACTTTAGGGAGAAAGTTTCACAATAATAGGGAGATTACAATGTTTGGCTTAAAAGCACTCTTTTTAAGCCCAAACCCCATGTACACCCAAGTGCACTCTCACACATAAAGAATAAAACACTGAGAACGCTATCTCTTTTTATTCTTCTTCTTGTGTGGCACTCCCATTGGAAACTCTTTGCTGCACT
>BKZX01028144.1:14678-28016 GCA_014362285.1 Fagus crenata
ATTCATTTTATAGAGAAATTGCCGTGACAATTTCTCTCTCTCTTGCACATGTTGCGGCTAAAATGGCTCATCAATTTGTCTCCCCACATCTTCTAAGGTGAGAATCAATTTCTTCTTTCTTTATAAGCCACAATTGTTGACTATGGACAATAATCCCATGTTATGCACCATTTGTATTTTCTAAGATGAGAAGCAATTTCTTCTTTCTTTAGAACACGATTGTGGACTATGGGCAATAATCCCATGTTATGCACCATTTATGTTGCCAAATACAAGCCACACCAAAATCCAACAACAATTGGTCCCTTAACGTTTTAAAAAACATCTATGTTAACCCAAATAATGCAAATTTCCAAAATTTTAAGGAACTAAAAATAAACGTTACTGGTGTATAAATTGCACTATTTAGGAACTAATAGTGCTTACTTTTTAAAATGTTAAGGATTAATTACACTTATTTCTCAACAATTAGGGACTAAGAATTACTATATAGATCAATAGTGTAGGATTTTAATAGGTTAAGAACCGATGCGCGTTTCAAAAATTACGAACAAGACGTTCAATATATGTAATGTTATGGACCAATATGTGTGGACTCGTGTAGTCGTGTCGTGTTAAACTACTAGGAATCATGTGCACTGGAATGCAAAGACAAGAAGAAATTCAGAAGGAATCGAAAAAAAAATTTCATGTTGTTTATTGTTTATTGTTTTTTTTTTTTTGTTTTTTTCATCCTTATCTAGAGTGCTGCAGTGGGGTGGGACCGTGGGAGTAGCTAGTTAAACTCGAAGAATTCATGTTTTCTTTTTATACTAGTCTAGAGTGGTGGGAGTAGCATGTTAAACGTTTTGAGTTGAGGTACAGAGCAAAAAAAAAATAAAAAATGTTAAACGTTTTAGGTTATTACATAATAATAAACTCTAGAATTTAGTATTCGTTTCAAATAGAGGTGTGAAGTTTTAATTGATGTCAACTATTTAATTTAAAATTTTGCAATCTAAATTCTTAGTGAGTGTCTATTAAGTATTAACTAGAAATAGTTCTTATTTATACTTGGTGTTACAAGGAGAAAAATGAAGAAAAAATATAAAGCGAAAAATAGAGAGGACATTCACTTGGTGTAATCACAATGGATAAGATAAAAAAAATAACCACAATTTATATGATAAAAGCCAAACGTGTGAGGCAGAAATTTTTTTTTTTTTTTTGTCAAAATTTTAAATTATGACAGATGATTAAAATAATTTAAAATAAATAAAAAAGTTTTCTTTAATTTTTTCCCAAATATTTAATAATATAATTTTAATCGCAATAGTAATTTAAATTTCATAAAATTTTAATAATAACGTTTCATCTAGAATAAAATTATTTTTATAATTAATGTACTCAATGACTCTTTTTGTTGGTTAGGATAAAATTTTTGAAGTGTGTAAAATTTTAATATACTTATACTTGACCAAATCTTAGTTGAAAATTTGAAATTTACATCACTAAGGCTTTTTGACATGATTTCTAATAATGATTGGGAGATTCTAAGCCATATGGCCCATATCAATAGTCAATCAGACAAGCATTCTTTCACTTTATGTGCCTGGCTGGCTACGATCAATGTTGGATTGTTTAATCACTACCACCAATGATAAGAATCAATAAAGGTATCGGGATAACATTCCTAATAATTTTATAATAATATTGAGCTACCAAGCTGGTAATAGTAGATGATAAAGTGATGTAAGCAGTAAGTTTAGACAAGAACTAATAAGAATCTGCTAACTCGACAATGTTCTGAAATTGTTATAAAATTATTATACTTATAATATTGCTATGTGAATATCAAGTTATTGTCCTGCGAAGAGGGGAACTTGTGAGACCGGAGGTCTTAATATTTTTCTTGTGCGGAGGAGTGGCAAGAGGTAGCATTTCTTTCATCTTTAAGCATAAATTGAATTAAAACGGAAGAGAGAGCGTTGGTAATAATATAGGAGTGTGAGTGTGCTAGAAGGAAGCATAATTTATTTATTTATTTATTTTTGCTAAAATAGAAGGAAGCAGAATTAGAAGTGACATAAAATGTGAATTATATAAAATAATATTTAAATGAATATATAATTATATGAATAAATGATGAAAAATACCACTGAAATGACCATAATATAATTCAAGATTTTGAAAATTACCTCCAAACTTTTACCTTTTAAAAGTCCCACAAAAACAACTTTCAAATGCCCTTCAAGAGGTTTTAACTTAAGTATTTGTAATACTAATAATGCATCATGCATGTGATTTTTAGTTAGGTAAATGGGCATTGAGCAAATGAGTCCCACTCTGAATAAATGGGTTGGGTGGATAATGAGTATTATTATTTAGTTTATAGTTTATAGTTTTTTATTTTTTATTTTATTTACTGTTGAACTCTTGTTTTGATTTTAGTTGTTGTGTATTAAAATATTAAAATGAGTTAGCAGGATTAATCCTGTTCCGAGCAGAACATTATCCCGGATAAAGATATCCTTACTTTTTATCGAGTCAGATTTGCAACGGATAAGCAATTCCAAATCAGACATCTCAGTCTCACACTTCCTAATTCATTGTCTCACTCTCACCCACAATGGAAGCTCTTGGACTTCCCTCTCTTCATTCTCTTACCATTTCATGCTCTAATTTTCAAGTACGAAATGTCTCCAATATATCTAAAAGAACACAGCTTTATTGCACTTCTTTAGATCTATCTTCTCTCAAACTCAGACCCTCTTGCAGAACCCAACTTTTGGTATGCAAAATTTCCAACTTTTCCTTGTTCTGATTATTGGGTTTCATTTATTTTTTGTGGGTGTTTTGTTTCTGTTTATGTTTGGTTGCTAAGAAGATGAATGAAATTAAAAGAAAGCTACATTTTTTGTCTTTTTAATTTTCTGTTTCTTTTTGGTTGGTATTTAGTTGATGAGAAATTATCAACTTGACTGAGAGAATTTATTGTGTCAGTGAAGTAGTTGTGAATTATGGGAGTTTTAGGCTTCAAAATTGAGTTTTCTTTTACTACATTTTCTCTGAAACCGATGGAGCTTTTTGTGGTTGTTTTATAGCTCCTTGTTTCTAATGTGGGTTATCTTTACATCTAATTCAGCATTGGAGAACTATTCGAATGCAAGCTGATGGTGAAGATTATGAATTGAAGCAAATGAAAGATATGGCTGCTGCCAGGAAGAGATGGGAAGCTCTGGTATTTTGTACCCCAAAGTAACAGCATTTTTATCTTTCTTTTGGGCATGGAGTAGATGGGTTAGTAAGGAAACTAATGAACTGATGTTGTTTTTGCTAACTGAATCTAATTTGAGTTGCACTTTGGTTTTGAAGGATTGCAATGTCTTACTTTAAAGTGAATTATGGTTTTAATCATTAGCACAAACCTGCCAAAAATTGAATTTATCGGGACTGCTTGTAATTGAAATCCCCATTAATTGAGTGATGGTCCTATACTCCTATTGTCTATATTACATTGTTCGAGAAGATTCCAATAGATAGGAAAATTAACAGTGAAAGCAAATGGGAGAATTTGGATTATCTACATAAAATCAGATTCCATGTAACATTTTTTTTCCTGATAAGTAATCAGATTCCAAATAATATCCCTGATATTTTAATTATTTTCTATGTTATTTCAAAATGCAAGCTCTCCAAATGTGTTGACTTTAGCATGTACTGGCATGTAGAAATGAAAATAAAAGATAATATATGTCAATGTTGTCAAACAATCACCCAGGAAATTCCTAGGCATTGCCCTTCTCATCTGGACAAGTCACAGCATTTATAGGCAGCCTATAATGAAATTTAATGATAGGTGCTAAGATGATTGTTTAGATACTCATTTTGTACATTAATTATTAAAAATCTTAGAACAGACATTTATTTGCAAATCATTGGTTGTTTCGAATTTGTGAAGAGTATGACTGCTTTGACATGTATGATTTCTTAGATTAATATTTGTCAGTTCTTTGAGGCTTCACTGAATATTCCGACTCTCTATCCATTGTAAAAGAGGTGAGCAAGATAATACCCAATTTGAGATTTGTAAGGACCTTTTTTGCCTTTCTTGGGCCATGTCTTGGCCAGGGAGGCATAACTTTGCAGCCATCATTGATAAAATTTGATTATGCTGATCTTTGTATCAATTGCAGTGTAGTATTCACTATATCAGACCACCTCTTTCCAAATGAATTCAAATTGTGATACTCAGGAATTTCATGTCATGTTTTTACTTGTTTTCTATAGCTCAGGGAAGAAAAAGTGAAAGTTCTTACACCCAGGGAAGCTGGGTATGCAATTCAGCTATCTAACAAAACCCTACTTGATGTTCGTCCCTCTACTGAACACGAAAAGGTGGACAAGTTCACTTTCAATTTTTGTTCTATGAATATTATCTTTCCTTCTAAAATACAAATCTTCCAAGAAGAATTTTTTAGAATTGTACACGGTTTTGGCTCACTGCTCAACAGTTCCACATCTACGTGCTTCATCACTCAACATCTGTTATGTGTCTTATAGTTTATTTGGTGATTGTTGTGATAGCTTGCAATAGTAGTAGATACCATAGATTGCAAGCATCTTATCCAATTATTGTGGTAAATTAATAATTTCATATTGGCTCATGTAACTATTTCTCATTGTTAAACTGGTTATCTCTTTTTCTTTTTCTTTTTCTTTTTTCTTTCCCGTGTACTATTTTCTTTTCCATTTGCCTTTTCTTCAGAAATTTTTACAAAGCATGATGTCTCTATCATGATTGAATTATCATTTCCTTTTCCCTGTTTTGAAGGCATGGGTTAAAGGCTCAACCTGGATTCCAGTCTTTGATGTTGATAACAAGTTTGACGCTGGAACTCTGTCCAGACAGATCACAAGTTTTGTGATGGGTACAACTATTGCGAACTTGTCTTCCTTAATTGATATATAATTTTTTTTTGCATCATGAATGGTCATTGATTAATATCATTATCATGTCTCACTGGCATCAAGATAGTAGTCATTTTGGTGCTTAGAGGCTAGTATGATATGGAATATCATAATGTCATTGTTGACTATAATGAAACCCTAGTTCCTTTGAACTATTAAGAAAGCTTCCTTGGAGGCTTGGACTTTGTGCTGGTGATTTTGTTAAATTTGACTTATGTTTGTGTAGGAGGTTGGTGGAGCGGCGTGCCTACACTGTCTTACAATAAGTATGTCAGAAATTTTTTCTTTAGAATTTGATTGTATATACAATGCATGGTTTATTCATTGCTTTCTTTCTTCAACAGCCAGTTCTTATCAAAAGTTGAGGAGAAGTATCCAAGAGATACAGACCTTATTGTTGCATGCCAGAAGGGGCTAAGGTGAGCCTTTTGTGTCACTGGACTTTCATATACTGCGTTAATACAGAACCATTACTTTTTATGCTTGTTGGAGGGAATTGCAGTTATGATTTCAACACCAAGCATTTGGGAAGTTCCTGCTTGTCAGTTTGAATTAGATTACATTTTTTTATTTTATTTATTTTTTATTTATAAGTGATTACATTTTTTAGAAGAGAAAATTAAGTACACCGGATGTGTACTCAAACTTTTATAAAAAATTACTCTAAAGGAAAGAGAGCCTATGAAATCTAGAATCGAATGCTCTTCAATATTTCCCAGAGTACAAGACCACTCAAACAGCGTTCTCAAGAATAAATTCTTTAACCCCATGGTTGCGAGCTCCACACAATTGAAAGTGCGGTTATTCCTCTCCCTCCATATCAACCATATTAGACACAGTGGGATTATCTTCCAAGCCAACTGGTTACCATGAGTAGCAACACAAATCTTCCACCCATATAGTACATCCACAACTCTCTCAGATATCAACCACTGCCTCAAACATGGTAAATACAAAAGAGCACATCTCCTTACCAGTAGTACAATGAATTAGTAAGTGATCCTCTGTTTCACTCCTACACTTGCACATACATCTATTCACCAAGATTATACCCTTCCTCACTCCAAACATTTGCCAGTAAATTGAAACATATGTTCCAGCTTGGGTGAGAAACAGAAGCGTTCCACTTACAGCCCTGCCTTTGACTTTCATAGTTGGTTTTGGTGTCTGACATATACATAATAGGTAAAATATTGAGGGATGCAAATCATCTTTACATATTGCAGAATCAAACTCAATCATAGGTGCAACATAGAGAATATTATATGCTATTTTATCACACCTCTTATTCTGGACTATATTATACTGCAGATCTCTAGCTGCTTGTGAGGTACTGTATAATGCCGGCTACAGAAACATTTTTTGGGTGCAAGGAGGCCTGGAGGCTGCTGAAGAGGAGGTATTTGTTATGAGTGGTCAAGAGACTTCTTTGTTTTTATGATTTTATTTCATGTTCTTTCTTATTTTTATGATAAGTAATAAATTCCCTTTCCCTTCTTATTGCTTTCTGTAAATCAAACCTGAATGAGAGAATATAATGAGTTTCATCTTGTGTGGCACAGGATCTTATTAGAGAAGGTCCTCAACCTTTTAAACTTGCTGGAATTGGTGGGGTTTCAGAGTTTCTTGGGTAACAATCTAATATCTCTCTCTCTCTCTCTCTCTCTCTCTCTCTCTCTCTCTCTCTCTTTTCTTTTCCCTTTAGAAACATATCATAAAAAGAAAAAAAATTGATTAAGACTTTTAGTTTTATTTTTTATTTAAATGGAAATATATGTAATTCCATGCTATTAGTAAGTATGCATTGAAGTATACATACTAGTTGCCCAGCTCACAATTTCACCAAGCACTTTACCAAACCAGAAGATGATGTCAGCACTAGCCACTGCAGATTTCTAGATTGTCTTCAGATGCATTATCCAGTAAATGCCTGTGGATTGGATTTGGCATTATTAGCAAACCAATGTTGTACTTGCTCCGAACCATGAACAGCTAGGGCTTGTCTTATTGCTGGTTGGCACACAAATGACGTGTTGAATTAAATCCATGACTTGGTGACTATGTGCCCTCATTTCCTCGTGCCAACAAGCTTTAGCTTAAAAGGCACCTCCTCGCTCCTCCCTCCATTAGATTTGAGTGGAGGTGTGTTTGTCGGTTGAGGATCTATTGAGTGCATGTGTTAACTTTACCAAAAGTGGCTTCATTTCCTCATCTAGTACATCTTTAGCTTGTAAGACAATAAGTGCTTGGACTTGATTTTTGAGTATTACCTACTGTAACATAATTATATTCTCTATCCTTGGGTGATGAACATATATTACTGTGTGAATCAAGGGAATTGTTCACATATTATAAATTTATCACAGAGTGCATTTATAACCTATTCCGTTAATATTTTCAGTTTTACTGATCAACAAAGAGATGCAGCTTCAAAAGAAGGTTGGGGTTACCGACTTGTGTTCTCTGCCCGTCTGGTAATTATCATCTTCCTTGAATCGGTAAAATAATAAACTACTTTTTACTCTTTAGTCCCCTACCTAAAAAGACTAATATGATGTTTGATCATTTATGGCACAGGTGGGGATCTTTCTTGCTGCTGATGCCTTGTTTATTGGTGCTCAGCAAGTCGGTCAATATCTTCGAGATATAAGGTCTCCCTGAGGTCCAGTAGATGGGTTTAAATGTATTCAATCGAAATATTGAGAGAGTATTTTGAGTTCTAGATCACTATATGAAGATGAGAATATTTTTATTTTTTTATGCTTTTCAGTTGTGTTGTATTTGAGCATATTTTTACCACGTGCTGTTACGGAATTAATCAAGCAACGATTGTATCAAATTTTGGTAAAATAATTCTGGCTTGTACAAAGTTCTAGCTATGCCGTCTAAAATATGACATTTCTACTGCCTTATAATGTGCACATCTCCAAGCTCTATTGCCTAATTATGCATCCTTGTCTTGTTAGTTTACATTCCAGACAATTCCGGAACTTGTTCTCTCTCTCTGGAAGTCGGGAGATTAGTTGAAATAATCTGAGTTTAGTATCATTTTTATGATCATATGTTGGCACTTTTCATTGCAATGAAAAGCTTCAGCCTTTTGCTGCCTGCAACTTTCAAAGAGATATGCTCTTTTTGAACAAACAGAGTCGTACTCTCACTTTCCAGAGGCAAAGAACTTTACTCCTTCAGGTGCTCAGCTTCAAATGCAGGTTACCTTATTTCAATCAATAAGTGACAAAAAATTTCACCTGCTGACGTCCTGTTATTGTTTCACAATAAAAATAATGTGAACAGCGGACTCATGTGAAAGCAACGTTGTTTCAGTCACAAATTGACAAGTTGTAAAAAATGTTGTGAAAAATAGTTGTGTGCTTCGCATTGCTCTCATTTCAACTTATTTTAAGAAAATAGATATTTTTATTCCAAAATAAGTTGTGGGGTAGTTGTTGTTCCACTTGCTCTAACTTATTGATCAGGAAAGTCTCACAACCTCCTGTTAGGTTAGAGTACTTCTCTTTCTCCTCTTTTCACATGGATGAAGAGTGCTAACTGAATGACTAAAATCTTTGGATTATCATTTGCATGTTCTAAGGGAAAGCGTGGTTTGGCAATCACAATCAGATCAGCTATCTTGTGCATTGTGATGCCAAAAACCTGTGTCATATCTAAATCTTTAGCTGTTGTACCAGGGGGAAGCTCCCAATCAAAGCTGTGGAGAAGTTGAGCTAGAGCAAGCTCAACACTTGCTGTTGCAAATGCGATAGCTGGGCAGCTTCTTCAACCAGCACCAAAAGGTGTCAGCTCGTAATGCTGTCCCTTGAAATCAACATTGCTACCCATAAATCTCTCTGGTTCAAATATATCTGGATTATCCCAAGATTCTGGGTCTCTCCCTATTGCCCAAGCATTAATAAAAAAACGAGTTTTGGCTGGAATATTGTACCCATCAATTTTCACATCTTCCATGGATTCTCTTGGGACTAATACTGGAGCAGCAGGATGCAATCGAAAGATCTCTTTGATGACAGCTTTTATGTAGTGCAGCTGAGGCAGATCACTCTCCAAAACGGTTCTTCTCTCTCCAACAATGCCTTGTACTTCAGCTTGAGCTCTTTTCATGACTTTGGGGTTCATGATAAGTTCTGTCATTCCCCAGTCAAGGGTGATGGAAGTTGTATCAGTTCCTCCAGCAAACATGTCCTGCAGTTGCAGTAATGATACTAATCAAAGTAATTTGCATGGTAAAACTTACCAATAAGGTATATGCCATGTTGTGATTGATTGCTAATAAAAATGATGTCAGTCAGTAATAAGTTCATGTGAAAGTGATTTTGCATGAATTCCAGGTTGGCATGTGAGCAGCTGTGAAAAAGATTCAAAACTATTCAACAGCAATTTGTAAGTTGAGAATTTATAGCAATGAGTGAAGTGAAAGTGCACACTGACCAAGATGATTGCTTTGATATTATCCGTGGTGAGTGGCATTTAATCAGTCATTCTTCTGTATATCAAGTAAAACATCCATAAAATCTTTATGCTCATCTTTTTCTCTTCTGGGATTTTCATGCTCAGTCAGCAACTGGTCAAAGAATTTATCAAAAAGTTGAAAATTATTCTGAAGTCTTGATTTCATGCCTGTTAAGCTGTGTATAAATTCCATGGAAGGAAAGAAATCTCCAATGCTAAATCCTCCAAGCAATACTTGAAACTCCTCAAACATCTTATGGAAACCACGACGATCATATTCTCCTTCTGCTGAGAAATCCCTCCCAATTGCAACCCTACAAACGATACCATTTGCATATAGTCCAAGCAGCTTGGTTAGATTGGTGGTGCTGGGATATGACTCTGCAACTGGATGTACCAAACGCGCTACTTCTTCTGTTCTAACAAAGCTATATGATTGAACCCTTTTGACACTTAGTTGTTCAAGTATGCATACTTTTCTCATATGCCTCCAATAAGCACCATATGGTGCGAAAGCACGATCAGTGCAATCATAGAGGAGGAGTTTGGCTGAAAAGATTTGTGAGCTGCTTGATATTGCAAGATAATGCGTTTTCATTACTTCCTTGGCTAGTCTAGCTGATGAAACCACAACTGTTGGGATCTCACCAAGTTGCGAGTAAATGATTGGTCCAAACATCTCAGCCAGACACTGGAGAGATAGATGAGGCAATTTTCCAAGTTGGTGAAGGTTACCAATGATGGGTAGCTTTGGAGGGTTTGGTGGGAGATTGAAATTTCTTTTTCCTGACTTTTCCTTAATAAAAAACTTCAGCAACATCACTAGGAAAATGGATGCAAAGAGCAAAGAGGGTTGGAAGCTCTCCTTTAGCCATGCAAGAAAAGCCATTGGAGTTTTAATGGAGATAAAAGTGAGTATATGATTCCACTTATTATGTATACGGCCATCTATTTATATTTGCAGTGAAAACTGTCTTTAACCCTTCCAGTTGATATGATTTGTTGTGATTGAGCAACATCATACTTGGATCCACTACTGAGCTTCATTTTATTATGTACTAACTACAATAATCATATCAGCAGTTGTAATAAATAAATTGTGAAAATATTATATATCTAAACATATTGTAGCCCTTTTGGCTTGATCTTCTTAGTTTATTGAACCTAGTCTGGATTTTGTGCTGCAGAAGATATTAGTGCTTGGCTTTATTTGGAAATAACATAATCAACAAAAATTTGGAATATGATTCTCTCTATTTGAAAATCTTTTTATTTGGACCATGAAATGGACTTTTTACATTTCATTTCAAATGAAGTGTAACAACCGAAGGAAAGCGCTAGCCACATCTGCGCTTATACCCCAAAAGGACTAGTCATGTTACAATTGGAGCTCCTTACAATTGTTAATAAAGCCCAGTTCGACCCAGTATATACCCGATGTGGGACTCAACGCACACACACACTTATCAGATTTTGAGGCATCACAATCTCCCCCACTTATATCCCTAACGTCCTCGTTAGGGTCCATATATCCGAGCCCACACGGGATAACTGGGTTGGCTCTGATACCATTTGTAATAACCCAAGGAAAGCACTAGCCACATCTGTGCTTATACCCCAAAAGGACTAGTCATGTTACAATTGGAGCTCTTTGCAATTGTTAATAAAGCCCAGTTCGACCCAGTATATACCCGATGTGGGACTCAACGCACACACACACTTATCAGATTTTGGGGCATCACATGAAGAGTATCATTTTCCCAAAAGTCTATACCAATTTCCATCATTCTAGCATCATTAACTTTGTAGAGAATTTGCCAAGTGGCATAAATAATTTTACAAGACTTCTAAAAAAATATATATATATATATTTTTTCTAAATTTTATCTCTTTGTTTATGGCCATTAGGAGTCCGTAACAAAGAAAAAGAGATCACCAATCAGTTTCTTAATTTTACTACCAATTCTTTCTATTTTCTTTTGGTCGCATCAATCTCTTACTATTTTATTTATTTTTCTATATATAAAATGATAATATATTAATTAAAAACTTGTTTCGTCATACATGATATTGGGCATCAAATACAAATTGTGCTCTCTACTAGTGGTCATGCCCCTAATATCCCAAACAAAAGCTTGATACAAAAAAAGAAGGACAACATTCATAGGAACTAAGACTTTTTTTTTTTTTGTTTCCTTAAGATCTTTCTTTATTTGCTGGAAAGTTTGCGCAACTATTAGCCTCACGATATATGCGTTGCGGAATGACCCACCACATACGTCTCAACAATTCCTTGCAATCAAAAACCATTGTGGACAACAGGGGAAGGCATGTCATGTTAGTAATCAACATGTTAACTACCATTAAAGAGTCATTCTCTGAAATCATGTGTTTGTAACCCATATCCTAGGGGGTGGTAAAAAAAGTCCAAACCCATTAGCCCACCTAAACTCACTTACTAATTGCCCAACCAAACCTACTTATTTAATAAATGGGCAAATGGGTGCTAACCTAATTAGATCCAATTAAGTTGAGTTTAATTGGACTTTAATTGGGTTGCTTATTGGGCATCAACAAAAAGCCCAAACCGAGCAAAAAAAAAAAAAAAGGAAAAATAATCCTAAACCCTAGCCGCCAAAAAGTCCAAATCAAAAAGATTTCTCTTCCTCTCTTGCTTCGTCTCTCTCTTCGTCTCTTGCTTCGTCTCTCACGCCATTGTTGTTAAGGCTAAGCTCACTCTCTTCGTCTCTTGCTTCGTCTCTCATGCCATTGTTGTTAAGGCCAAGCTTGTTTCCAAGATCGCTGAGAAGAAAGGGATAGCTCTAGATCTATTGTTGCCTTTCATTTAATTCCTCAATCTAGTATGTGTCTTTGTATATAAAGGATTAGTTTTGCATTTTGGAATCTGGGTTTATTTTACAATTCTTGATAAGTTTTATATTCATTGTTTAATGATTATTCAATAACTTTATTTTTACATATAATCATTTCTAATTATGAAAAAAGATGGTGTAAGATGGGGTACTGTTATAATCAATTGTACTTATAAATTTTGTTGTATGTCTAAGTTTAGTCATTTGAGATGATCCTAGCCATTTGAGAAAGAGATATCTAGTGGATGGTCAGTTGGGATTTGGGAGAAAATGTCAACTTTTTAGATGATAAGGTATTTTAGACCACACTAATTCTGAGGTGGATAACTAATTCTGAGGTGATTAATATATGGTTGTGACCGCACATTTTGTTGATGAAAATTGGGTGTTGCAGAAGAAAGTTTTGAGTTTTTCTCTTGTGCCACCTCCATCTCCACTAGATAATTTTTTGTATCTACTGTTATAATCAATTGTACTTATAGATTGTGTTGTATGTCTAAGTTTAGTCCTTTGAGATGATCCTAGCCATTTGAGAAAGAGATATCTAGTGAACGGTCAGTTGGGATTTGGGAGAAAATGTCAACTTTTTAGATAATAAGGTATTTTAGACCACACTAATTCTGAGGTGGACAACTAATTCTGAGGTGATCAATATATGGTTGTGACCGCACATTTTGTTGATGAAAATTGGGTGTTGCAGAAGAAAGTTTTGAGTTTTTCTCTTGTGCCACCTTCACCTCCACTAGATAATTTTTTGAATCTAGTGTTCATGTACCAAAGTGATCAATTAGTTTTGAGATGGCTTCAGTTTGTAAGAAAATTAATTTGCATTGTACTTACATTTTTACTCAAATATTGCTCGAACAAAGAGAAGCATAATTATTTGTAATTGTAACCAGTCTTCAGCCTGTTGCAAATATTTTAGTGAGATGATGGAGGCCCTGTATTTTTAATTTCAAATTTATTGTTCTCTATCTGATATGCATGGTCGAGGACAGATAATAATAATAATAATAATAATAATAATAATAATAATAATAATAAT
>BKZX01028150.1:0-55220 GCA_014362285.1 Fagus crenata
TTTGGGTGTAAACATTCTCAATGCTTCTAATTCTATTCAATTTGCTCTCACATTGGACTGCATATGAAACTTGAAAAACAAAGTAAGTTACAGTGACCACAAAATTAATATCCTTTCTACTGTAAAAGCTCTTGACATCAGAATTTTGGAACATTTACGTGCATTGGAGTCAGCTGATGCGTCATTGGATCATAACCTTACATGTTGGACTACCCCACTTGATGATGTTATTAAACTTAATGTTGACGCTACTATTGTTTCTAATAGAGCAGTCATTGCTGTGGTTGCTTGCAATTCCAAAGGAATTATTCTTAACGCATGGGTAAAAGAGTTGATGCACTTGGATTCCTTAGTGGCAGAAGCTTCTGCCATTCTTTGGGCTATGAAACTTGTTACTGTTGAAGGGTTTGGAAAGGTGACTATTGAGAGTGATGCTAAAATATGTATTGATGAACTTGTAAGCTCAGAGGCTAGTAGTGGATCATTCTACAGTACCCACGTGGGTACCGTACTTCCAAATTGGTAACCTGCTATAACAGGTCATGAAAATATCACATTAATGGTACCATCATCACATTTGATGGTACCAATATCACATATAATAGTACCTTCATCACATTATTTAGTACCTTTATTCACTTCACATATAATAGTACTTTCATCACAATTATGGTACGTAGTACCAATATCATATATGATGGTACCTTACATCATATATAATGGTACTTAACATCATATTGGTTAGTACCTTAATTTTGTATCACATTTTATAGTACCACCATCACATGTAATGGTACCAAATATCACATATGATAGTACCTTCATCACAATAATAGTACCTGGTACCAACCTCACATATAATGGTACCTTACATTATATATGATGGTACCTAACATCACATTGGTTTGTACCTTAATTTTGTATCATATTTTATGGTACCAACATCACATTTTATGGTACCAACATCACATTTAATTGTACCAATATCACATATAATAGTATCTTACCATCATATTAATTGGTACCATAATTTTTTTAAAAAAATATATACCATACTAAAAAATTAGATAATATCAACTTCATAAATACATCACAATTGATATTACCTACCATCCTATTGGTAAATACTTATTTTATTTAATTAATAATATTAGAAAAATTAAACAGTACCAAATCAAATGATACCCAGAATCTAAGAACCCTAAAATCTTCGTATAACGTTTCAACTCAGCCTCCGTCTCTCACCTGGCTGTTACATCTCTTTCCCCATCTACTCTCCTCCTCCTCCTCCTCCTCCTCCTCACCCTTTCTCCACCTCAGCCTTACCGTCCACCATCACCGACGACCTCTTCGAGGTGACATTGGACTCAGACTGAGTGAGAGAGAACCGAGAGCCACCGAGTGAGAGAGCCATCATGAGTGGGACCTGAACTCGAGCCGTCGACCGAGTGAGAGAGATCGAGAACCACTGAACCACGAGGAGCCTCTCCATTGACGAGTGAGAGAGATCGAGAATCACGAGCCATTTCATGAACGAAACTGAGAGGAACTCCAAGGAGAATGAACCGATGTCCAAGATCTGAGAAACCCGAGTGGATCGGAGAGGAACCTGCACAAAATCTGAGGTATGAGTGATTCAATTTGTATTGGTTTCTAGGGGCAGTTTTGATTTGGGTTAAATTTTGCTGGTTTTTGTTTTTCTGGTTTTGTAATTGAGGTATGAGCCATCTCAATTTGCTGGTTTTGTAATTGCTTTACTTGAGCTCTGAGGTTTCAATTAATCCATATTATGTATTTTTATCCGCAATGTTAATTCTCTTTATTGTTTGACCTTTGAATTTGAAGCTTGAGTCATAATCATTTTCTATGCATGTGATTTGATCTTTTTTTATACACTGGCATAAATTTGGTACTAGTTCTAGTTCCATACTTCCATTGCGCATCTATGACACTGATATTTGGTTATGCTCTCCATGCTGAGTATACATTGAATATTTGAAACTAAAAGTGAAGTCTCGCATATTGTGTGTATTCAGGTATACCAAACAACATTCTGTCAAATTGTTTTGATTTACAGAGCTCTTATATGGTGCCTATTTGGAATATGAATGAAACATGGCAACTATCTCTTTAAGTTTATCTGCTGCCTTTATTCCATTAATATTTTTTTTTTTTTTTTTTTCTTCTGTCTTTGGATGAGAAAATATTTGTACAGAGAGAAAAGAAAAAGGAAAAAATTTCATCCGAAATTGAAGATTGGGAGATCTCTCTCACTCTCTTTGTGTGTGTGTGAAAAGATTGGGAGACCTTTATATGAGTAGTTTAACGACATTATGTCAATTCTACAAGTCCTGCTGTGGATGCTTATTAGAGCATTCTCAAAGGGATATCTACATGGTTTTTAATTTTTAATTTTTAGTCTAAAATTAAAAACCAAATCTTAACAGCTTATTTTTCTCTCCTCCATAGAACCTTCTTCAGACTCTTAGGGCTATTCCTATACAGCAATATGCCCAGTGTATGAAAGAATCTAGTTTAACTCTCCCATTTGGGATTTCTGATTTAAGTCAGCCTATAAGTTGGCTCGAGATGATTGTTAGGATAGTCCCTCTGTTATGAGAGGTGAGTGGATTGAGTTTTTTCTTTGGCTATGTTCTCATAACAGTGTTTGGGTTAAAGAGGTTTTAGCTGCTAGAGGCTTGAATGTGTCTCCTCTTTGCCCCCATTATATTTTCTTGTATAAGAAACTTGGTGGGAATATACTAATGGATATTCAAGCTCGAATCGGAAGCATAAGCATAACATCCCACACTTTCTTGTACACAAAACAAAAATCATCATCATCATCATCATCTTCTAATACCTACACCTCGCCTCTCGTATTGTTCTGCTCCAAAAGGAATTTTCAAGAACCTCAAGAAAACGATAATAACAACGATAATAATAATAAAGGTAGGCCATCTTTTCTTTTTTTTTGTTCTTTCAAATTTTGGTTTATGCTATTTCATATGTAGATTCGTGGACTAAACTGATTCAGATATGGAAGATGTTTGGTTGATTATTTGATTGCAAAATAAGCGTAGTGCTTTAAAGACCGTTAAAAGTTAAAACGAGCTATGTAATGTAAAGCGCACAAACAATTAGCCAGATAGGGAAGTTATTACATATTTAGTTCAAACTTCAAAATGCCTATTTAATGAAATTCGAAGAAATGCACTGTTACTGTGTATAGAATGCATTAACAAAAACTATATTGTGATGCATGTTGAGGTGGCAATGTAATAATATGGGCTTGGAAAGGGAGCTGGACAAGTACATAGGATGTGCACAAATCAATTCCATTTTTACTAATGTGGATTTTGAGGTTAGTGAAAATAGCTGACATTGGAAACACATTTGCAAGGTGGTTTCTTTATCGATATGAACTCGGATCAGTATAGGAAAATGCCCAATGCCCATTCATCTTTACTCTAATTGGAAAGTGCCTAGATAGAAAGCTTGCTCTTCAATAGAGCCCTGTAGACTTGCAAGGGATTATATAATGCTAGCCAAATATCCATCTTCTACTTTTGAGAAACTGGCTCTTTGCCTAACCACTTGCTTTCTCAATGAGTGATTATGCTGTAAATAATTAGTTAATTACCCTCCATCTTGGTTTTCACTTCATTAATTAATGTGTGCGTATGTGTGTGTGTGTGTGTGCATTTGCTACTTTGTATATGTATAGGCCATTTTCATGTATGTTTTTTTTTTTAACGAATTACGTTTTTCTTCAACCACTGCTGTAGACATAAGAACTCTTACCAATGTTCTTTGTGCACATATCTCAGGTGATAAATTCTCTACCGACTGGGACAAGGCCTGGTCTAAATTTAGAAAGCAAGGGAAGAAGACCTTCTTCTCACAGTTTTCTCATAAATCATGTCTGAAAAGACTTCACTACACATTATACAAGCCATGTGGTAAAGTTTTATATTTTAAATAATTATTCCTTATGCATATATATAAATAAAACTACTTCATGTGTATATAAATACTTACCTTTCAGGCAATTTCTTGTTGAAAATATAATTACATAATACGGTCTCACTATCAGTTAATGGGTAGAACTCATTCACGAACACTTCAGTATTCCAACTACCCCAACTTAAGTCCTGATGAATAATATAATCTATAAACTAAACAAACTATCATATAGGCACAGTGGTGGAACCAGGAATATTTGTTTGGGGGTCAAGACTAAACAAACTATCATATTGATTTGCAATGAGGACTTTACTAAAACGTATACACAGAATTAGAAGTAGAGCCAAAGAAAAGGAAAAGAAATCAAGCGTTAGAGATTAAAGTAGAATCATTGGAATTTAAAAATAATCATTCAAAAAATTAACTCAACAAGGCCTTAATATAATCATTTGAAATCAAATCAGGGCTCTAATTTTAAGTAGCAGGATTCATTTTATTTGAACCAAGATATTGAAGAAGTAAATGAAAAATAAGAAGAACGAATAGAACATGGAAAATTTCCCGGTAAATGAAAAGTAGAAAAGGAGATCCAAGGAATTTTTTCTTGTGGAGGTTTCACATCACATCAATTTTCCTAAGACTAGGATTAAATATTCAGTATTTCACATTCTTCTCTCAGCTTTAATTTGTTGCAAGCATTTACGATAAGTTTTGGGCTAAGTAATTGCGCAGAATATCTAGAAATAGAATTTGGGAATTATATTTACAAAATAGACCATTGCCCCCTTCCCTAACACACAAAAATTAGGGGGAAAATGGAGAGTATGGCAGTCAAGATTGAAAAAGAAAAAAGGAAGCAAAATGTTATCTGTGAAAATACTAAATTTGGTGGGATTGCGAGTTCTGCCATTAGCATGAAGTTAGGAAAATATATAATGTAAGAAAGCTAATTGCAACTCAAGCATTAGTGTATTAGGCAAAGAGCAGATTTCAAATCAAACACGGAAGTCAGGGAATTGTAAAATTTCTACTAGGAGATTAATAAACTGTTAGTCCTTTGTTAATAAGCAAATTCTTTCTTAACTACTTTGAACCATAATAGAAATTTAAGTGGCCAGAAACATCATCAAAGGGAAGCATGCACAGAAGGAGGAGTATTCGTGTCTTGTGATATATGAAGACCAAGCTGAAAACATTGCACTGAGATCTGATGAAATGTATGAAATATAGTTCTATGATTTGGATAAATTGCTATAATTATCCACCTTATCTACCTAGGGTTGGGCCAAATTATGCATAGCTTCTGTGCATGCAAGTATACTTAATACTTGGCAACATGATCTGAACATGGTTTTCATTCCCTCATGTTATTGAATTTCATACTGTCTTCAAACCTGTTGTTTAGCACCAAATATGAATGCTTTATAGAAAGTGGTGTCGCTATTTCATAATGAGAGTCCGTTGATATGATAAATGTTTTCATTCTGAGGTTGAAACTTGCCGCAACTTAAAATCCTCGTTCTATTCTGAGGTTGAAACTTGCTATTTTTCTCTTCTTAGTAACCTAATAATTTTTCTAACAAGATAACGATTTTAGGATTGAAAGTGAGTATTGTCTTCATTGGAAAAGGAAAATCATATGAAGAGAATACCGATATGCATAAGTTGCACTGTTAAGTTAAGAAAGTAACAAATGACAATTCAAGGCTGCAAAAGGAAGGATCTCTCTGAGCTAGTAACTGTACATTGGATTTTTTGTTAAGTGCTAAAGAGTTTGCAAAATTTGATGCCTCCCTGACATGTAAACAGGTGCTGTAGATAGTGAAATTTATGGGTATGATTTTCTTGATACCATTAACAATTTCTGTGAGCTCTTTTGTTGTTTGATTGAAAGAAAAAATAAATAAATAAGAAAATGAAGGGCTAAGACTGTGATGGTTTGCATAGTTGTCCTAGTTTCAAAGAACAAATGTGTGAGGTGATATTTAAAACTTCATTTTAATAGACATCACGGTTCAATCTTCTTGTCCGTTCTTTTGTTTCCCTTCTTCACTTTTCACTTTCTTATTTCCTCCACTACCAGTACTCTTATTAATTTTGGGGATCATAAGTTAATCATGAGAAATGGTGGTCATGAATTTTTATATTTTTTTAAAGTTAATTTTGTTTTAAAAAAAGTGTCATCATTTTAAATGTTTGGTTATTAAATTCCACAACCCTTGTGGTACATCAAGAGGGTCACTATGGAAGTTTCAACGACGAAAGTCACTATGATAGACAACGAACCAACAGATCGGTTCTCAGATAAAGTAGCAGAGGATAAAAGTTCCAAGAGCTTTCTTCATCAAACAGGCAGTTCAGAACAAACTCTTGGGCACAGAGAAAAGGTGAAACACATGGTTTACCAAAACTGTCGCTCTACATCCATTTCAGGTCACATTCTTTATCACATGAAATGCTCTGTTTTCTCAGTCCCTTGGTTCATTATTTGGTCCCTTCTTTGTCCTACATGAGATTACCACAATATGGGTAACTCTGATTTTTTTCTTTTTCTTTAGTGCTGTATTTGTTTCTTTGTGACATCTCTCATTGGCAAAGAGCATAGAAGGACTGTGGCTGAAATAGTCAATGGTGAGGCATGTGCATCTCCTGATGGGCAAGATTGATTTCTCCATTACTTGAATAAAAATTCACCAAATTAATAGAGCATCGGTACTAATGCGCAGGGCTGCTGATTAAAAATATGTTGTTGCAACCAAATACATATGCTAATTAACATTTGGGTTGTATAACGTGTCAAGTCTTGGTGGAAACAAATTCATTGTTAAAGGGAGTTTGTGATATTCTTTAGAGTATTATACCAAACTCCCTAGAGGTTTATCAAGATGAACCCCCCCAAAAAAAAAATTTTTTTTTTTGTATAAATGACACTCCCTCTTGGAAATATAGGATTTGAAATGAGAAAATACCCTTTAGATAAGAGAGGCTCCTATTGATGAAAAGATGAGGGAGAGTTGCTTGAGATGGTTTGGTCATGTTTAGAGGAGAGAGAGTAATGCACCAGCGAGAGAATAAGTGGATTTAAGTTGAGGGAACGAAAAAAGGTAGGGCAAGGCCAAAACTAACGTTACTAGAAGTAGTAAAAAAAGGACACCTTAATTAAGAAAATTCTAAAGTACGACTTCAAATAGAATAGAATGGCATAAAAGAATACATGTGGTTGGCCCTGACTATTCTATTAAGAATCCATAGTCGACCCCAAATTTTGGGACTAAGGCTTAGTTGTTTTTTAAATCAAAAGTGTGCTTCCATGTGTAGTTTTCTTTCTTAATGTTGTGAAGAGCTCTGGTTTTCTGAAAGTAATTTAGATGGTTTTGTTTTGTGTCACAGAAAAGGAGATGCTCAAATTCACAGCTAAGGAAGCTCGTTGTTGACTGAAAAACTGGTACATCAATGAAATCAATTAATGTAATTAGAAATATACAGGCATCTTGTACTTAGGATTGGTTGTATTTTGTTGTAAGTGGGATAATAGGGCTGTTGGTGAAACTTATGCCTGTCTGTTGTTCATGAGTTTGTATAATTTCTTACTCTCAATAGTTAGACTATTACAATGTTTTTATCTTTGAACTTGGTAAGCTTTGGACATGGTTTTCCCTTTTGCAACTTGGAAGATAATTTGCAGTGTCTTTTAATTGTCAATGTCCTAGGTTAAATCCCCATCCAAGGTGAAGTCAGGAGGTGCTGAAATGGAGTTCAGGTTGGAAGATATTGAATGAATTATACAAGTGTTTATTTACTATTGGAGTTACGTTCAAGTTGAACATTTTTGCACAATTATAGCAATTTCTAATTTAGTTACATTTGCTTAAACAAAGAATAAGAAAGGAAGATGGAAAAGAAATTAAATTCAGGGATTTTTTTTTTTAATTTTTATTTTATCTTTGTTGGCAACTATGGATTTGGGAGTGATCCTTAGAATGATTGAACTTAACGGCCAGACATCATGCATTGGGGCCTAAGGAAGTCTCTGTCTCAGACTGAGAAGAACTCGTCCTTTTGTGCTTCAAATGATCTTTAGAATGATTAGACTGAACATTAAGGTGACATGAACTTGGGCTGAATAAGTCCCTGCCTTGACAGAAGGCAACGTATAATGTGTGCTATGACCATTCATTCCAACTACAGCTATGACCTTTACCAAAAAAAAACTACAGCTATGACCATTCCCAAAACCACATGCAAATTGAGACCCTCCTTCCGAAAAAAAAGAATCCCATAATCAAAACAAGGATTGTCTTCATATGACCAAGTACTTGAAAAGACACAGCCGTAAATCTGCTGATGCAAATGAACTGGCTGAGGTTGGTCCCCACGGCAATAGTGCATGTCGACCAGAAACACAGAATTTTAGTGAATATTTTAGAAAGTAGCTAGCCTAGCATTTTAGATTGTTTGTAATTGTCAAGATACTGTATTACTGCATATCTAACTAAACTAGGATATCAGTGAACATAAACAGCTATCAGGATAGTTTTGTTTCCCTTTTGCAATGTAATTTTTACTCTTAATTTTGATCCAGTTAAGATTTTATGCACAAAACAAAGAGAGAAATAAAGAGATAAAGAAGAAGAAGAAGAAGGGGGAGAAGACCCAAGAAAGCATTTCAACGAACATGTTGTTGGCAACAGTAAAAATCCAAAACAATATACCATTGGGATTTTACATTGCTCAAAAGCAGGAGCAACATATAAGATGAAAACAAATTAAGCAAAGGAATTGACTTACATGTCAGTGCTGGGGACAGAGAGAAAGGGCTGAGAAAGTTGAAGACGAAGCAGATTGGCATGGAGGGAGGGGCGAAGATTGAGGTGGTCCAAGAGCGTGGTGATCATCCCAGATGGAGGTGGTCGAGGTTGTGTTGAAGACGAAGCAGATTGGCGTGGAGGGAGCGGCGACGACTGAGGTGGTCCAAGAGCGTGGTGATCGTCCCAGATGGAGGTGGTCAAGGTTAGATATCAAAGATTGGATATGGGCAGTAATATTTCTTGCTCAAATCCATTTAAAATTTCAATCTTCAAACAGAAGAAGAAGCTCTGTCATCTCGGAAACACAAGACGCTAGGGGAGAGCTCAATGAGATGGAGCAAACTCATGTTGTTGCTGTACAATGAGATTGAGGGAGAAAGAGAAATACGTTTTTCAATTAAAAGAGAAATAAGGATTAGCTGGTAACAGGTTTCAGTTTTAATAGGAATAAACGGTCAAGATTAAAACACTTAAAATGAATGGTTAATATTTTAAGTGGGTATGGTACCCACAAAAAAACTGTGGATACTGTAGAATGATCCGGCTAGTAGTAACTGGAAGATCAGTGCCTTAATAGGCCAATCCTTAGCTTTAGTTAGTAGATTTTCTTTTTGTGATTTTCAGTGGGTTGAAAGGGATGCGAACCAGGCAGCCCATGCCTTAGCTAAGATCGCTTTATCACTTAGACTCCCTTTTTGCTGTAATTTGGACAATCTTCCTCCCTCTCTCAAAGAGGCCTAGCTTAGAGATTTGTTCTTTGCTCCTTCGTAATGAAATCCTCATTTAGCAAAAAAATGTATAAAGCAACATTTAGTGGGCTAGCAAGCCCAGCATATCAAAAGAACACTAACCCCAAGAGAGATCCCCTTATTCAGAATCCACCAACAAGGCAATGGGCCAATAGCCATAAGGCCATATGCTACAATTGACACAATATTTCCTGATTAATCATGTGACCCACTACAAAATTGTTTAGCCTATATATAAAGGAACTATTGCGAATTAGATTCTATGAAGTCTTTTTTAGGGTTCTCGGTTGCTTCAGAATTCTTTATTTTTGCTAAAATGGTATATATTTTTGCCGGGCAATAAGAGAGAAACATGTAACGCTCAAAGTTTTTTTTTTTTTTTTTTTTTTATTGAGATGGGAAGCTATATTGCTCACATCACATGTGAATAAGTAAAAGGAATCTATGTCAAGAATTTGTAGTTCAACTAGTACTTCTACTTCATTGTGGTTTTAGTATAAACATCTAGAGTTCAAATCCTCATTCCTCCATCTATCAAATTATTAAAAAAATAAAAAATAAAATAAAAGAAGTATCTTCCTCAAAAAAAGAAAAAAAGAAAAAAATAAAAAATAAAAAGGGGTCTAAAATTTATTTACAACTCATGATGCCTAAGGCAATTGGAAAATTATTGTTAATGGCCAGATAAATTATGCTTTTGTTGTACCATAGAACAAATTATAGATATAAGGAATCTAAATCTTTAATATTTGGATTCTAAGTTTATTTTTAAATTTTTTCAAACCTGAATCTTGATGTTGAACATCTCTATTCCACTTTTTTAAATTAAAGCAAATTCAATTTTATTATTATTATTATTATTATTATTATTTATTTGAGTATCATCATCACTAGTATTATTTTTACTACTGCTACAACAATTACCTCGAACTATTATTTATAATATCATTAACATTGTAAGTAATAAATCCTAAGAATTTAATAATATTGTAATTCTTATGTTGTGTTGTTGTTGTTGTTGTTATTATTAATATTGTTGTTCCTCTTTATCATTATCATCATCCATATTATTTAATCATCATCATCAACTATCAATGTTATGATTAATTAATGATAATAATAACAAAAATATAAAGTTTTAACACAAAGTATTCACACAAATAGAAATGTAAAGTATTATCAAGTTATTCGCACAAATATACAAGTAATAATATTTTTTTTTTATAATAAATATACAAGTAATCTATATCTATACTATAATGTAAAACTGAAACTTTTTTGACTTTTTGATTTTTTGTTGACTTTTTTATATTTTGACACATCAGCTTTGGAGTCTTCACGATTTTACACATCAATATTATTATTTTTATTAATTTTTTTAATGTTGATTTTCGGTATAGCCAATTACTCAATACTCGATACTTTTTTTCTTTCTTTCTTCTTCTACGAATGGTTGAACCCTCTTCCCTGCCGCTACTTCTCACACTCTTCCTAATATTTTCTTTCTACTTGGAATCTGACCTTGAGATTGAGTTCTTGCAAGATGGCATGATTGAAAATACCTTCTTTGGGGTTGCGTTTTTAATAGCCTCCACGAATTGGAATTTGGAAGGCCACTAATTGGATTACCTGAGTAGGAGACTCATGCTTACGGTGGGGCAAGTGCGCGTCTTCAAGGTTGATCCTTTAAGCTTGGTGGAAATCAATTCTTATTTCTCTGCACAAAACCCACCCACTGGAGCAACAATGCTTTCGCACAATCACCATCATTAATTAGTTGTAGCATTATTAATTAGTTGTGCAAAGCCCACCCACTGTGATGAGACATTGGTTGCTTCTTTCTTCTCTTCCTCTATAGACAATCTCAACTTCTCAAGCACTTTTTGAGCTTGGACTCTCATGAAGGCAAATTGTATACAAAACAAAAACTAAGGTTTTCATAATTTAATTCCAGCTTTTGATTTTTGTATACAAGTTGTTCACATAATTTTAGAAGGATTTCCTTTTAAAAAAAAAATTATATATTAATTTCAGTATTTCACAATTAGGGAATTGTTTTCCATCTATATTTTATTTCATTCTTTGTTTCCGAAGAATCACCCCCTGATGATAATATGAGTAAATATGGGTTTGTTTTTCATCATCTTAATTCAAAAAACGTCTATATCCTAAGAGAAATCGGAAAACCCACATATGTTTTTCAATGTTAGACCTGGCATCCCTACGCTTGTAGTAAAAACAAGTTCCTGAAACCAAGGGTGGATACCAACTACAACATATGATTCTCTTCACAAAGAAAATGCTATTAAACCATTAATTAATATCCTCTACATAATTAATTGTTGGGTTACATTTGTCTTAATAACATGCAACATGGGGCATATCTTTGTGCAGAGGCCTCTGTTTTGTTTCGTTTTCTTTTGTTTCATTTTGTATTTCAAATGAGTATGGTGAAGCTATGAAAAGAATAGCAGTATGAAAGAAAAATAGCTTCCTTCTAAATAAGATAAGTAGTTTTCCTTCAGATATTTAAAATTACTGAAGGTGTATACTCTTTAACCACTATGTGCATCCAAATGTTGTCAATATTGAAACAATGGAACAAATAAAACAACCAAACAAATTCTGTGGAGGTATTACTTCAAATTTCAATATTCCTTTTTTCGGTTTTAATTTATTTTTTAAGTGGTTTTTATTTTTCCGTTTATTTGAGTATAAAGTTTATTTATTTTTGATATCATATTTAGTAAATTTCCCGTGCATCACACGGGTTTGCAACTAGTAAGTAATAATATCAGAGGATTGAAATCGACTTTGATAATTAGAAGATGTAATTAATTTGTAATTAAAATTTAAAGAAAAAAAAAAAAAAAAAAAAAAAAATAAGAGGGAGACCTGAACATTAGGAGAAATGTTTAGGTCCATCCGGAGGTGTCTTCCCTTCTCTCATAGGAGTGTGGGGCCCACACATCATATGGGAGGGATGGAGGAATGCTCTAGGTGGACCTAATAATATATCGAGATCTCATGCAATAGTTGGAAAAGTATTTCAATAGATGAAATGAAAAAGTGCACATTTTCAAAAATTAACTTTTTATCTTTTTTTTTTTTTTTTTTTTTTTCATTTAAATAGCATTAAAACAATGTTAAAATTGTTAAAAACTTACTTTTATTGGTTTTCGTTATACAACCGAAATGCAAAATCACTCTTCTTTTGCAATACTTTTTTTCTATTGCACGAGATCTCAATCCCTTAATAATTTCTCTAACATTAGAGGCAGTGAGAGTGAGTGATTTTGTGATGATGTGATGGATTGAAAATAATAATTCTATAATACTCATACTTTTTTGTGTGGGTATGGTATTTTTAATAGGTAAAACATCATATATGATAGTACTTATAATTAGATTGCTTGGTACCATAAATTTTTATTTATTTATATAAATTTAATATATATAAATTAGATACTATCAATGTCACATTGGATAGTATTTGATGATGCACGTCTTTTCATCATCAGTTTGCACAGCGAATTCGAGTTGTCGATACTTGCAAAACGGAAGAAAAGAATAGAAGAACCTGTCGGGTGGGGCCCCAAAGGGGAGTCTCCAATGCTTAAGTCATCAAAGTATTT
The DNA here is from genome assembly GCA_014362285.1 of Fagus crenata. Classification (NCBI taxonomy): domain Eukaryota; kingdom Viridiplantae; phylum Streptophyta; class Magnoliopsida; order Fagales; family Fagaceae; genus Fagus; species Fagus crenata. The sequence continues at coordinate 13,159 of BKZX01028150.1, forward strand.
TTAAATTTCCCATATTGAGAGAGATTTTTTATAAGATTGTGTGCATACCTGGTTCAGGTGGATTGGTTGGCCTTAAATAGGCTAAGAGTGAACGTTGCTTTTCATTCATGATGTCCACAACTCAATGAATGTCAGACACACACGACGTAACAGTAGCATTTATAAGGTAATTAAGGGAGTTTATGGAGACGTGGTGTGTAGCGGTCATCCATCTCTAAGGCACACTTTGGTTTGATGCTTGTTTGGATGGATACATCGTATTTGGACGACTCAGGTTTTTCTATACTTATCAGTAATAACACCATATATGATGGCAACTATATCACATGCATATGATGGTAACAATGGTTAAGATTTGAGTGAGATCTACAAAAAAGTGTGGGTATTATAAAATGACTCTAAGGGGTTAACTTAATTGTACTAAATTTGTAATTGGTGTGAAATTTTCCAATCGTTCTGGTTGGTACCAAACAAAATTATTGTTTTCACTTAGGTTAGTTATTGACATCATTATTGTTTTCACTTCAAAAGCTACTCCCTCTTTTTCCCTAAAATAATTAAAAAATTAAAAAAATAGTTGGCCATGTCACCTCCATATAACCTAACATAGTGTTTTATTCCTTTTCAACTTCATACATTAGACATCGAATTATGGGAGATATAAAAAAATGAAGTTTTCCATCTAATAAACATTAAAAATAAATAGTTTTAATATTTTTATAGGATTATATTATCAAAAAAAAAAAAAAAAAAAAATGAGACCTTTCAAAATTACAAAGGTTTTTATAAAATTGAGGGCGAGGCTTGGAGCGATCACCCACCTTACACATGCCCAACTCTAATTTGTCTCTAGATTCATTTCTTGTCTGAGGTTTGGTAGGGTCAGGTCCAACTTAATATTCCACTCTTCTATCTTTGTTCTACACTTTAAATCTTCAACTTATCAGGGTTTCCATTATAGATTCTCACTTCAATGAAAAATAAGTTTATTAAAATAGAAAAAAATAGATATCTTAGTTAAAATTTGGCTCAAATGATAAGGAGTGTGATGAGAATGTTCTAAAGGATCAAAACAACAAAAATCATGGGCCATACTCGGATTAAGAGGTGCAGGTGCTATCATATCATAGGACAGTCAAATATAATAAAGATGTGATCAAAGTATGCATACGATAGAGGAGCATGATTTTTCCAATTGATGGCAAGGCATCTCTTGATTCTCTTCCCTTGTGACGCAAGTAGCTTTAGAAAAACACAATAATAAATATAGCTGAGGGTTTGAGGATTAATATGCTATGATAAACTCGTCATACCTTTCTCCGCCTTTTGGCTAAGATCAAGTGTAATGATAAATTGATACCATCCTTCTACCGAACTGTTATAGAATAATTGGTGATATTCCTTCCCTTTTTTTTTTTTTTTTTTTTTTTTTTCATATTTTGTTTTTTTGAGACCATTTAATTTAACCGTAGCCACTTGAACATTCGGCTCAGTAGTAATTCATCTCTTAAAAAAAGTTCTACCTCTCCATGAGGGTGTGGATTCGATTTCTAGGATCCCCAAAATATACGTGTGTGTGAATTTAAATTAGAATTTTTATCATATATTTAAAAAAAAAAAAAAATTTAACTGTAAGTATCTGGAATTTCATAGCTAGCGTTGAGCAGGAAAGTGGCTTTCATTATATAGTATGGAATGTGAGCATCTCTAGCAAGTTCTTTATTTTCTTACCTATGGGTAATTCTATAGTACCCATGTGGGTACCGTACCTCTAATAGATAAAATCTCATATTAATGGTACCAATGTCACATATTGTGGTACCTACCTCAGATATGATGGTACTTACCATTTTTATTTGTTATTTAAATTAATATATATAAAAAATCAGATAGTACCAATATTACATTGGATAGTACCAACATCACATTGGATAGTACCAACATCACATATGATGGTACTTATATCACATTTGATAGTACCAATTGAGTGAGTACCATACCCACAAAAAGAGTGTGAGTATTATAGAATAACCCTCTTACCTATATGTAAAGAGTTCTCTATTCACTTTTTAAAATATACTCAAACAACTCTTTATCCTTTCTCTATTTTTATTTAAATAATATATTTCACTATTGAAATAATGTAGGGCGAGAGAGAAAGGAGAGAGAGAGAGGGAGTGGATTGAAATTAATAAAATATTGGGTGAAATAATAAATTAATACAAGCACTTGCAAAAATATGGGAGATACCCTTTGTAAACCCAATTTTTTGGAAATTGAAAGCTTCTTTATTTTTTTAGTTGGATATAAAATCATTTTTCCAAACAAAATTATCAGTGGGTATAAGATATATTTTAACTTAGGATGCTGTAAAAATTTATTATTGTATTATTAGATTATGAGGACATTGTCCACTTAGGCAAATCCTTGTAGCCGCTTTTGAAAATCCAGGGTGGAGATTCCCTTTGAACTTCATAAGTGAGGTTCGAGTCATGATCTACTGACGTGAAGTCATTTTCATCACCTTGATTCCATTTTTTTTTTTTTGTCCATAGGGCCTGTCCCAAGTCTACATTCCACTTTTGTATCTTTGTAAAACCTACGTTTTCCATTAATTCAGACTTCGGTCTCACTTCAGTACAACATAACCAACAGAAATGATGAGTGAAGACATCTGGTTTAGCCAAAAAGAAAAAAAGAAAAAGTGATGACATTATCTTCAACTGACTCTTATGGAATAGTTGATCATGTTCCCATTTTTATTTCATATTTTTCCTTTTGATGCCATCTCATGGGTGAGTATACGTCACTTAATGCTATAAACTCCATTATGATTACATTTACTAAGATGATAAAATTTGAACTCAGATCCCTTAGTCAAGGGCAAGATACTTTACCGAGCTAACTGAAACCCATATGATGGCTCTTGTTAGAAATATAATTATAAATAAACTAAGTTGTTAATAAACAGCTTAAACTTGGTTAAAAAAAAAAAAAAAAAACTTGTTTATGTTTGTTTATTTAACAAATAATTTAGGCTTCACTATTAAATAAGACAAACTCAAACATAATAATGTGTTCTTAAACAAACTTGCAATTATGAGGCTTGATTTAAGTATATATAATATTCTATGCTTATATATATAATTTATATAGACTTGATATTAGATCGTGTATGCTTTTACACAAGTTCATATATAAGATATCAAATATTATTTCGTAGTAAAAATTATATATAAAATTTAGGTCAAATTGCACTTTCCCTCTTTAACTATTAGGTTTATCTCAATTCCTCTCCTAATCTATAAAACCGAGCAATGTCCCCCTTTATGTATTGATTATTAAAATAGTCTCCCATCATCTGTTTTTATGTTAAGTCGAAGCAAAATTAACTAATTTTTTTTTATTATTATATTTTTTATGTATTTTGTTTGTGCATCACAATGACTTACATCTATAGGCTTTGCTTCTTCAAAAACAAAATATCATCCATCATTGATAAAGCTTGCAACAACAAAGACCTGTCCTCAACACATAGCCAAAAAAATTACAATCTATCCACCAAAAACATGAATCGGAAAAAATCGATGTCATTATAGCAGGGATAGAATATCTTAACCAAATTTTGGCAGCCAAACTATTTTAAACTACACAACTATAACAACCAACAAAAGAAAAGCAAAAAGAAATTATGAAGTAGAAAAAATTTGTTGCAATACAAACAAATACTATGATAGCCAATAAGAAAGCACCTAAGGGAAAAAAGTGTGTAATTTCTTTTTCATTAAAAAACTTGTTAAGGAAACCAACGAAGAAAAAAAAGAAAAAAAGAAAAAAGAAGAAGAAGATGAAATAGATTTTTTTTGATAAGTTAATCTATGAAGTCGAAAATATATTGACATTTTAATCAAATAGTACACAATTTAAAGTAGTTAAATACAACACAAATACATTAGTAGAAGTTTTTTTTTTTTCCTCAATCAGTGGCGACCATAACATGTTGCAATGAATACCATTCATAAGGGTTAAAGTCCAACTTGACTTGAGCTGGGCTTTAAGAAATGTACTAGCTAAATTTGTTTTTGATAAAAAAAAAGTACTTGCTAAATTAAACTATCTATAGAAAATATATTTATATTCATTAATAAAAATAAGTAAAAAGCTTAGTACATAAATAGTGAACATGCAAGACTTTCAAAATTATGCGGTACATAAATATAAAAGTTCAGCAAACACACTATATTCATTCTAGACACCTGACATTATAAATTTAGGTTATGTTTATAGTTCAAAAATTAGTTTAATCCAAATAAATTAAAAAAATACATCAATCCTGCAATTTTATACATAGTTTAGATTAATTATAACGAGAGATTAAGCATTTTCAATCCGGCAAGGTTTTAACCAATTTGATTAAAATAATATTTAATTGAAACATCTAATAAAGGTTTTATAAATTTGATTTGAGTCCTTCATTCCATACCCAGTGTTGATGTGTCCATTTCAAACCCTAGAGTTTAAAACCATCCTCCTCTATACAAACTATCTCCCATAATTAGTAATTATCACATCAATTATAACTAAAGTTGTCAAAAATCATGATCTTGGCCTACGATTCTACTCTATAAATTAATTCAGATAAGTAGGATTGAAGTAGAATTGCGATCGTACACCAACCCTATGCAATTCTACGCTTCACCGTTAAAATTAGCTTCTTATTTTATTTTATTTTTAATTTTTTTTTTTGTTTTTAACGAATAAATGAATTTATTACCAAACAAAAAGGAAAAATCAGAGACCTAAACCATCTAGAAATCCAAACCCAAGAACGGACATCAGATATGAGGATAAGCCCTAACCTATTACACACAAAAGAAAAAACCCAATTTGCCAAATTATGGGCTACAAAATTCAAGTTTCTTTTTTTGTTATTGCCTTATTGAGCCTCTAATCCGATATTGGGCTGGGTTTTCACCATTTTCTCAGCCCAAATCCCCAAGCCCATAAAAATCGAAAAAAAAAACAAAAACAAAAACAAATAGGGCCTGTTTGGTACGTGTTTTCGTTTTTTGTTTTGGTTTGGTAACTTTTTACTTTATTGAAGTTGGAACTTGAATCCTGATTTGAATTCAAGATTGTAAAAAAAATTCTGTTTGGTACATAATTTTGGTTTCACAACTGAAATCACAATTTAAAAAAAAAATTGTGTTTGGTACATAGTTTTGGTTTTTAAACTTAATTGCACATGTACAATTGTTTGTAGAGGATTTGCACCCACGTACTAAAACAGAAATATTTTACCAGAAAACCAAAAATATCTCCTGCCTCTGCCTCTGCCTCTCCCTCTTCACCGTTGGCGTCAAGAACACCATCCTTGGGTTCTCCATTCCACCGTAAGGAAAGCTAGGCGGCAACACCAACAGATCGAAACTCTCCCAATCGTACGGTCCAAAAAGCCTCTCCCCTTGCCTTATCATCTCCTCCGTCCCGGCGAACTCCTTCGCCGCATCGTCCTTGGTCCGACTTCACGAAACCCTAACTCCCCTACCACGAACGCGAACAGATACGTCGGGACCGGCTGCTCCATCGCGAACTCCTCCACCACCCTCCCCTCCGAGATAAAAAAAAAAAAATTCAAAACCAAAACCCAAATACAGTTCAGTCCGAAAATCACCTCCGGTGGGTTGTTGCAGAAATTAAATGAAAAGGACGGTGGAAAGGTGAAGTTATGAGGACCGGTGAGGGGGTTTGGCCGGGACGGAGGACCTGTAATGGCCGAGAGGAGAGAGAGAGACGCAGAGAAGCAGTGGAGGAGAGAGAGAAAACGGATGAAATGAACTTGGTGGGCCCAGCAACGGTAAAAAATGGGACCCACAAAAAAATTGAGTTAGGATTTGAATCCGGTTTGGATTCAAAAACAGCTGAAGGGGTGAACTCAAATTTTCTATGGGACCCACATAAAATTCAAGTTGGGATTTGAATCCTCATTTGAATCCTTTGTACCAAACATAATTTTTTGCCGTGGGACCCGCAATTTTCTAGATTTGAATCCAGAATCACGGATTCAGTTCCGTGTACCAAACACCATCATAATATCATATTATTAGATTCTCACATTCAGTTCAGTCCACCTTTCCCTGAAGCCAGCGAGACGCCGCGACGACTTCGTGCCAATACTGCGAGGAATACAAACGCCGTGTCGTTCATAAGTAGCTAATTAAAAGGTATTTTTACTTTTATTCTTGTTTTGATTTGTTATTGGTGTGAGTAATCTAAAAGTGTTAACTTTCGATTTGATTGACATGGGTAAACACAAATAATCGACTTGTGTTCTGTTTTTTACTTCTTAGTTTCTGAATGTTGTTGGGTTTTGTTTGTTTTGTAACATGTTCACTCTTTGTGTTGGATTTTTGCATTTTGTTCATAGCTAATTAGAAATTTCTGATTGCAAAATTTTCTCCGTTTTGTTTGTTCATGCTCCAAATCACTAAGTAATTAGAAATTTCTGCAAAGTTTAAGCTTTTTGTTTGCATAACTAGTTAGAAATTTCTGCAATGTACTACTGTTTTTTTTTTTTGGATAACTTAGGAACGTTTCTAAAGAACAGCCCTTTGGACTTGTCTTTGGACAGTAAAACTTACGGGCAATTGACCCCGCTTACTAGAACTAGTTGCTGGGTAATCTATGGGCTTTCACCCCTGACAGGCTATGTTGTGTTGTTAATTGTTACTTGTTAGTTGTTACCAACTTACCATTGTGAAAATTGGTTTTATTTGGAACATTATGTATCCTTGTGGTGTTAGAGCATTCCCAGCCGGTTTTGTATCCATTCTTTATTTTACATCTTCAAAAAACTACTTTTTTAGTTTAGCTACTCACTTTTACAAAACACCTCACATCTCATTCTCTATTTTACAATACATCATATTAAAATATTATAAAATAATTCTTTTTTTATATATATATTTTTTAACACTCCAACCATACTAAAAATCTTTTTTTTTTTTTTTCTCTCTATGAGTGTAACCAACGGTGGAGAAAAACAAAGAGCACCCCTCTCGTAGGGGGACCACCAGCCAACTAGCCGGCCTTCCATCATCGGTATCGGTGGGAGGAGGCCCCTAAGTCTAGAAGGTGGTAAGTTTTTTCGCCGTTACGGTTAGTCACGATTAGCCATGGGAACTAAAAGATTCATACAAGTAGAATCGAAATCGTTTGAGTTAGTTAAGAATGCAATTGAGGTTAGTATTATTGAATGTGGGAGAAAACATACGAGCACAGTTTCAATGGGTTTTGCGGCAGCATTTTGGTTTCGCGATTCCCTCTTGGAGGTAGCAAAATTATCCAATGATCAAAATGCATTACGTTCATTCAAGGAAGGCAATAAGGTTTATGTGGTTCAAAAGCAGAGAAATACCAGGGGCAGTTTTGTTACAATAACAATATTGGGGGATTCCAAAGGATGAGGGGGTGTGATTATACCTGAAGGTAGAGACTCATGGGGTTGGCGTGGGGTGAGTATGGAACTTCAAGGCTTATTGAATCCGGTGGCGGCTGAACTTCAGAGTGATACTCACCGGCGACCACTTGCAGGCAAGTCCACGGCACTAGGCAAAATTCGGAATGAATCTCTCACATTGAAAACAGCCGTTATTCAAGGAAGCAATATCCCAAAAATATTGCCTATTAATTCTGGAGTTGAGAAAATTTCGGAAGAGATAAATGGGCAGAATGAGGTGGTTTTGAATTTGCAAGTCAAACTTACGTGTGATGTGGATGGCAATTGGCATGCTACTTGGGCTGGGTTGGCTAATAATAGTAATAGTGCACCTTGTGGGCTTCACCTAGGTCCTAAATCTATCCCCACTCCAAAACCCAGTCCTAAACAAACTCCAAATATCCTTAAACACGGCCCATTACCAGTTTTAAAAAACAAAATCTGGAAACCCATTGGAACTAAGCCCAATATCCCTCCTCCTGCGTTTGGGTTGGGTTCCACCCAACATGAGGTCTTAACCCGAGAACCAGAGATTCCGATCTCCAACCGCTTCTCGGTCTTCCAGTTCGGCGAAAGCTCTGGGTCTGGTTCGCTTCCTAACGACGACTCCACCTTGTCGCTTGTGGGTCACATCGAGGCCGATACTCAGGAAGCACTGCGAAGTTCACTGGCTGCATGTGGATTGGGGCTTCCAGCTGAGGGGTCAATTGTCTCGCACGAGCTCGTACCCATCTCTAAGCCCACCGAGGTCGATCGAACCTGGGTCTCTTCCTCGGATTGGGTGTTAGAGCTCAGGGATGGTAGGAGGGTATCCATCCCTCTCTCTCTTCTCCGTCAGCTAGTGGAGCTGGCATCAATGACCACTAAGTTGCCTCTTGCGGGGCAATTCGTAATTTCCGAAGTGTGTGTTGGTGTGGGTTCAACGGCTGAGGATTTGTCTTCTTTGGGCAACTCTGAGTTTTCCAGTGAGGAGGAGGAAGATGAAGAAAACATCTCCTTGGTTTGGGAAGACCCAGAAGTGGTTGGGGTGGGTAGTGAGCTGGTGTGTTGGGCGAAGATAATGATACTCTGGATGTGGAGCCTTTGGCTATTTCAGAGCTTGGGGAGAAGGAGTTATGCACAGCTCATGCTCCTGAGGTTGTGGTTAGTCCTTCTGATTGGGTGTTGGGCAAGTCGAAACATATTGGCAAAGTCCTGGGAACTTCTTATAATGGGAATGAGGAGCGAATCAATCGTTTACTCATGGAAATTGATAGAAGTAGACCTCAATTGTTCCGTGAGGCAGGGAGAGTGAATAATGTGAAGGATGCGAGGAAGGACAGCAGGGAGTTGAAAAGATTGACTTGTTCAATCAATTATGATTCGGACTTGACTATGTCCAGAGGCAAGAGTAGGGAAAGGGGTCTAGCTTTGTCCCAATGAATTTGAAAATCATTTCATGGAATGTCCGAGGGTTGAATTTGAGGATAAGAGGCTCCAGGTTTGTCATATGTTAAAATTGTGGAATGCTGATATTGTTTGTCTGCAGGAAACAAAATTGGACTTCATTGATAGAGGTGTAATCCATAGTTTATGGGGTATTCATCATATGGATTGGTTGTACCTTGGTTCTGAAGGTGCTTCCAGGGGTATTTTGATGATGTGGGATCGCAGGGTGGTGGAGAAGATTGATTCTACGGTGGGTCATTATTCTATTTCCTGCAAGTTTCGAAATGTGTTAGACCAGACAGAGTGGGCTTTTTTTGGTGTTTATGGTCCAAATATTAATAGGGAGAGAGATATTCTGTGGGAGGAATTGGCAGGCGTAGCTAGCTGGTGGGGTGTTCCGTGGGTTGTTGGTGGAGATTTCAATGTGGTAAGATTCTCTTCGGAGAGGTTGGGTTCGAATTATTTCACTCCAGCTATGCATGGGTTTTCTGATTTCATCTTTTCTTGTGGGTTGCGGGATACCCAAATGGAGGGGGGGCCTTTTCACATGGTTGAATAATAGGAAGAATGTAGCTATGTCGAGAATTGATCGATTCTTATACTCGGATGAGTGAGACGGTTTATTTCCAACAATCCTGCAAAAGAGACTTCCCAGAATTCTTTCGAATCATTTTCCTATTTTGTTAGAGTGTGGTGATCTTTCTCGAGGTCGGAGACCATTTCGTTTTGAAAACATGTGGCTCAAAGCAGATGGGTTTAAGGAGAGGGTCAAGGAGTGGTGGGACTCTTATATCTTCTATGGTACTCTGAGTTATATTATAGCTTGCAAGTTTAAAGCCTTGAAGGTTGATCTGAAAAAATGGAATGAGAAGGTTTTTGGGAATGTGGGATTGAAAAAAAAGAAATTAATGGCCGAGCTTGAAGAGTTAGATGCTTTGGCTGATTTAAGACATCTTACGGGGGAGGAATCTCAGAAGAAGGCTCAGATTGTAGCGGATTTGGAACGGACCAGTTTGCTTGAGGAGATTAGTTGGCGCCAAAAATCTAGGGCTCTTTGGCTTCGAGAAGGGGATAAGAATACCAAATTCTTTCACCGATTAGCTAACTCTAATAGAAGGTACAACTCTATTTCTTCTCTCTCCATTAATGGTGTTTTGTCTTCGGATTCAGACGCCATCTCTAATTGCATCACAAATATTTACACTCACCTACTTGAGAAGGAGGAATGTGAGCGGCCGTTACTTGATGGATTAGATTTTTCTATGATATCAGCAGAGGATGCTTTATGGTTAGAGCGCCCCTTTGGTGAGGAGGAAGTGGCAGGTGTGGTGGCTGGTTTTAATGGGGATAAAGCCCCGGGTCCAGATGGCTTTTCTATGGGGTTTTTTCAAAGTTGTTGGGATATTCTCCATCTGGATGTTATGCCAGTTCTTCATTATTTCCACGGATTGAGTTCCTTTGAGAAGAGCTTGAATGCTACTTTTGTGTCCCTTATTCCTAAAAAACCAGACGCTTTGGAGGTTAAGGATTTTAGGCCTATTAGTTTGGTGGGTGGTACCTATAAAATTCTGGCTAAATTGTTAGCTAATCGGTTGAAGGTGGTTCTTCCTAAAATTATTTCTGCATCCCAAAATGCCTTTGTTCAGGGTCGCCAGATTCTTGATTCTGTGCTTATTGCTAGTGAATGCTTGGACTCTCGAATGAAGCAGGGAGATCTAGGGGTGCTTTGTAAATTGGATGTGGAAAAGGCCTATGATCATGTCAATTGGAAGTTCCTTATTCATCTCTTCGGTTTTTCTGGGAGGTGGAGGAATTGGATGCATTTCTATATCTCCACTGCTCGTTTTTCCATTTTAGTTAATGGGTGCCCGAGTGGGTTTTTTCCGAGTTCTAGAGGGTTAAGGCAAGGGGATCCTCTGTCTCCGCTTCTTTTTGTTATTGTGATGGAAGCCTTGAGCCGGTTGTTAGATTGGGCTGCTCGAGAAGGTTTATTCTTTGGTTTTACGGTTGGCATGATGGCTGCTAATCCTTTGATGGTTTCTCATTTGCTCTTTGCAGATGATACCTTGATTTTTTGTGGTGCTGATTTCCAACTTGAGGTATGTTTTCAATTGGTTTAAGGCGGTTTCAGGTTTGAAGATTAATCTAAGCAAATCTGAAATTGTCCCTGTTGGGGATGTTCCGCATATTGGAGATCTAGTGCAAATCCTGGGGTGTAATCAATTAAGTTTGCCTATGTCCTACTTGGGTCTTCCGTTGGGTGCTTCATTTAAGGAGACAACTATTTGAAACCCGGTTTTGGAAAGGGTGGAGAAGCGATTAGCGAGTTGGAAACAGCTTTATCTATCGAAGGGTGGTAAGCTTACTCTCATTAAGAGTACTCTTTCAAGTATACCCACATACTTCCTTTCTTTGTTCCCTATTCCAGCTAGGGTGGCAAATTGTTTAGAGAAGCTCCAACGAGATTTTCTCTGGTGTGGGATGGATGAGAAGCCAAAGTTTCATTTGGTGAATTGGTCTCTGATTTGTGCTCCTCTCAGGCTTGGTGGCCTAGCTGTTCGGGATATCAGGTGCTTTAATAAAACTTTTTTGGGAAAATGGTTGTGGCGTTATGGCTTGGAGCGGGAGGCCTTGTGGCGATCGGTGGTGGAGGCGAAGTATGGGAGTTTATGGGGTGGTTGGTGTTCGAAATTTGGCAAGAGCCTGCATGGAGTGGGTGTTTGGAATTTTATAAGACAAGGTTGGGATTCTTTTAACTCCCATTGTTCCTTTTTGGTGGGTGATGGCAGGAGAGTGAAGTTTTGGCATGATTGGTGGTGTGGGGAAATGGCTTTGAAAGATGCTTTCCCAGAATTGTTTGCTCTCTCTCGGGATAAAGATGTTTCTGTGGCGGATTTGATGTCCTTCTCTAATGGCCTCCTCCATTGGGATTTCCATTTTGTTAGGAATGTGAAAGATTGGGAGTTTGAGTCTTTGACTAGTTTTATGGATTTACTTTACTCTTGTCATCTGGAGGGGAATGGAGTGGACCGGTTGTGCTGGAGGGGTCGAGAAACTAAGGGGTTCACGGTCAAGGATTTTTACAACTGCTTGTGTTCTTCTCCTTATGTTTTCTTTCCCTGGAAGATTATCTGGAAGGCGAAAGTCCCTCCAAGGATAGCTTTCTTTTCTTGGACAGCTGCCTTGAGAAAACTCTTGACCATAGACAATTTGAGGAAACGTCATCTTATCATTGTAGATTGGTGTTGTTTGTGCAAAACAAGTGGTGAAAGTGTTGATCATCTCTTGCTACATTGCTTTATGGCTTGGGAGTTGTGGTCTATGGTGTTTGGTTTATTTGCGATGTGTTGGGTGATGCCAAGTTAGGTGTTGCATCTTTGGGCTGGTTGGCAGGTCCAAGTTGGTGATACTCGGAATTTGGTGGTTTGGAGGATGGTCCCGCATTGTGTAATGTGGTGCCTTTGGAGGGAGAGGAATGCTCGTCATTTTGAGGATTGTGAATGATCTATTGTAGACCTTAAATTGCTGTTTTTTCAAACTTTGTATGAGTGGGTTAATTCCTTAGGGTTTTTCTCTATTAATTCCATTACGGAATTGATAGATCATTGTTGTTTCTAAATTCTTTGGCAGTTCTTTGTATACACCAAGTAAACTAGGACTGTTCTTTTTAATAAAATTTTTCTTACTTATAAAAAAAAAAAAAAACACTCCAACCATACCTAACGGCAACCAAACCCACGGAAACCATCAAAACCACAGGAGCCAGGCCAAATCAACAACCCGATCAACAACCAAGAAACTACCCAGGCCAGATCGGCCACCACAAGAGCCACTGCCACCACAGGAGCCACTACCACCACAAAATCCACAACCCATAACCACCACCGGGCCCACGCCGACACCTATATCCACAGCCATAGACCCATGTCGGCAACCACAACCTTAACCACACCTCACACCAGCAACCACAACCACAACCACACTGGCAACCACAAAACCTGAACCCAACCACAACCCATCAACACCCATGGCAACCATCAACACCCAACCCAAAAACAACCCATCAACACCCACGGCAACCATCAAAACCCGAACCCAACCACAACCCATCAATACCCATGGCCACTGAACCCAGAAACCCATGGCCAAAACTTCAGGGAAAACCCATATATGGCCACTGAAATCGGGCTTTAGAACTTCAAGAGCCAAAACCAAATCCTCCTCCATTTGCCATTGCCATCGCCGTTGACGAGGAGGCCCAGCAACCCAACTGGAGAGAACAAATTTTTTAGGAGGAGAAAGTTCTGTGAGAGAGCAGAGTATGAGAGAGAAAAGCAAACAATGAAATGGATTAAAAAAAATTTACGGAATGCTACAGTATCATGTATCTTTACATGATACTGTAGCATCTTGTAAAAAAGGGAGCTAGTTTACAATACTGGTTGGTAGGGTGTTTTTTGTGTTTTTTTGCTATAGTGTACTCTACTTTAACTAAACCTAGCATTTATAGCCCCGGCTGCGAATGCTCTTAGAACTTGTAACTTTGAAGTTTGAAACTTGTCATTTCTTCATGTATTTGTAGTTTGGTACTTGGTAGTTATTGCATTTTTTAATTAATTCGTGTCAAAATTTACTTTTTTTCCAATAATTCTTTAACATATAATATAAAGTTTATTTGGAACATTATGTATCTTTGTGGTGTTAGAACTTCAAACTTGTAACTTTGAAGTTTGAAATTTGTCATTTGTTCATGTATTTGTAATTTGGTACTTAGTAGTTATTGTCTTTTTATGTAGTTAGTGTCAAAATTTACCTTTTTCCAGTGATTCTTTAACATATATTAATTACTATTGATTTTTTCATTTGTTTTTAATTTACGGAAAATAGATCCTTGCTTACAACTCAACCCTCATAATGTGTTGGGTAATTTCTATATTGATAAAATTCATTTGTTGGATTTAACAATGGATGATTGAACCATGATATTGAGTTGGGTATATGCTTGTTTGTGTGAATAGGCAGAGCAAAGAAAGAAAGAAAGAAAGATGATAAGGATAAGGTATTCAAGCTAGCAAAGGGGTTCAGGGGCAGGGCCAAGAACTGCATAAGGATAGCCAGAGAGAGAGTGGAGAAGGCATTGCAGTACTCCTACAGAGATTGCCGCAACAAGAAGCGTGACATGCGCTCTCTCTGGATCCAGCGCATCAATGCTGGCACCCGTCAACACGGTGTATGTTTTTCCTTTCTTTCTTTCTTTTCATGTCCCATTCATTGGCTCTCTTGGTTGATTTCTTCTTTTGGGTACTTGTATTTTGTTTGCAAATGAATGTTTTGGGTTATTGAGTACTGGTAGCATTGAGCTTCTGGATATGTTTGATTGGTTCAATTTGGTGCATTGAAAATAGTTGAGATTTTGGTTGAAAATGTGTGGAATGATTATGTATTTTCAATTGGGTAGCTATTTATGGTGGGATTGTATCAAACTATTTAAAATTGAGGGAAAGTTTTAGCACCCCTTTATGACCTTTTTTCCACCCTCACCGAGTACAGCCTTTTTCTGCTACTATTTCCTGTGCTTTCTTACCTGCTCACCTTGTTTCTATCTAATATTGTTTTTGGGAAATCTTGTTTACTAGATTAGTGAAACTTGAAGACTTAGCAATTTCATTTTGAACTGGCATATATAACTATTTGCTATTTAATTAAGTGGTAAAACATTGCGGAACAAAGAAAAGTTGTCTGCACAGTATTGTGGATAAACCAAATAATTTTTCCTTTATAGGCTAAAATGGGACATATTTGGATTGCAGCTTATTGGGAGCTAACCACAGTATATGAGCTAGTGTTATAGTGTTAGTTAATTTATACGTTAAAAGATGGGTAATGAATACAGCCTTTTGTTGGGCCAGGCAGAATATTTTCATATAGTTGTATTGAAAGAGATGTACATGTTGAGATATGAGAAATCAAGAGATCTTTTTGATTTCCCAAGATGGGCTAGTGTTGTTGTATGTATTAAGAGTTAGGAAATGAAGAGGTTGGAAAATAAATGATTAGGAGATAGGTTTTGTAGCTCCCAAGGTTTTGTAGCCCTCAAGTTGGTAGACTGATGATGTTGAACACAAGGGAAGTCACTGGAATGGTATTTCACTATTTATCATGCAGAATAAAGGGTGCTGCCTGGGAATCCCTAAAATTGTTAGGTATGAGGAGAGATCAAAGAGTCAGATTATTGCATCATTTTCTGGGTTGTTGTTTGAGTGGTCCAGGGCTTGGGGTTTTACCTCTGTTACTTCACTGGATGAATTTGTCACATCCTTATGTTCTGTTACTTCTGCTCTTCCTTCTATTTCTATTACTCTGTAACTTTTGACTCCTCTGTGTGCATGCTTCATGCACAAGGAGGGAAGATGTTTTCTTAATATACCCATTTTACTGATAAAAATAACTCATTTTCATCTGGTCACTGCATATGATGTATCAGAATGTTGCCAGTGTTTTTAAATGGCTTAAAAGGTAGTAGATTTAATTTGGACTGCTCTGTGTTAATCTATACATTCAATCTCTATGGTTGTAATGATGCAAGGTGCACAATCAATTTTATTTCAGAATTTTTTACTTTCCACATTTCATTTTTGAATTTCAAAATTTAGTTTTAATATTGTTGAGGATTTCATGGGATGTATTTTTCTTGATTGAGACTTCATTTTGATGTATTCTTGAAAGCCCTATAAGGAAAAAAAAAAAAAAAAAGGCTCTAGGAATGTTTTGAGCAGTGCAATTTAATAAAAATATTTATGATTAGAGAATGTTTCTCTATGTTTGGTGGTGATTCCAAGAACTCCTAAGTATTTCAGGCAAATTCTAGATGGTGACACTTAGAATTCGTCCGGTTCTTATCTCTTTTTCCCACCCTAGCTAGTAGCTAACCCTCGCCCACTTTTCACCTCATTCGGGGTCCGATGCAGCGCGTCTCTAGTAGGGGATCCTCCAATGCATATCTGTAGTAGATCCCTTCATAATACAATAACTAAATACCCTTCTCTTTTATCCTGGCTTAGGACCGGGTGCAAGTGATTGGTAAAGTCATATGCAAAAGGATCTTATTGTACATGCAGGGAAATATCAGTAGACTTGGTGTACTGACGTTATATGTTTTGTATGGTTATGGTTCTCTTTTTGGTTGGTAGTTCTTTCATGGAATGTATATCAATGGATGTTTCCCTTACCTTAATGAGCTTGAGAAAAGTTTAATTTTCACATGAGAAATATCATCAAATTGGTTCTCCTCTGTTAGCGCGAATGCAGATCTTGCCCTTCTTACCTGCATAAGACAAATTCTTTTATCTATTTTTTTTTAGCGTATTTGAATATATTTGCAGACATTGTTTTTATTGCCTTTCTTTATTGTATATATTTTCAGGTGAGATTTTGATGTGTTTGTATTTATCGGGTTAATTATGGCAACTTCATACATGGGCTAATGAAAGAGAACATCCAACTGAACAGGAAGGTTTTGTCAGAACTGTCAATGCATGAACCATATAGTTTCAAGGCCCTGGTAGACATCTCTCGTAATGCATTCCCTGGAAACAAGAATGTGATGATTCCTCCCAAAAAGGAAGGCCTTTCCATTGTTTTGTAATGGGTGATGGATTTAGGCCACTCATCCTTCTCATTGCCTATTTTTAGACAATGGAACTGTTATGAGTTAGTATTTTTTTTTTTTTCTTTTTATAAAAATTTTGGTAACATCGATTGTAATTTTATTTACAATTTTCTAATTTCTTCTGGATCTTTCTTTCCCTTCCCTCTTTCTCCTATGTTTTGATATAAGTTTGCATCATTGTTATCAAAGAGCTCCAAATACTGGTACCATAATAAACATTTGAGAATTATGAACTTAGAATTCTAATATAAAGTTGTCTTCTCAAGTTCCTAGAGATTGTTGTTGAGTTGCCTTAATAGGTCTTGTTGGATTACTTTTCTATCAAATTGCTCATACATTTAATATATATATATATATATATATATTTATATATATATTAACAATCTAAGACATATACATGGGATATAAAATAAAATAAAATTTATAGTGTCATGTTATAGAGATTTTAGCGAAAATAATTTTAGCAAAAAAAAAAAAAGATTTTAGCGAAAATAACATTATCCTTCCAAATTCTTGCCCTTCTACGGACTCCATTGCAACTTGAGCGGGATAAGGCAATTCTCATCAACAACCCAAATAGTCATTTTTGTAACAATAGTTACTGGGAGACAACTTGTTCATGTTAAACTACATCTAAAAATAAAATTTGAGAACATTAATAGTTATTACCATTCTTTTGAAAAGTCAAGTGAAGACAAATTTTTACTGTTGTCCACGGGAAGATTGTGATGTGCCTCCATTTTCCTTTGGTATACCTAGTCACATGTGATATGTCTATCTTTTTTTGGCTAAATGCTTATTCATTGCTTTCACAAATTCAATTGCTATTGGCTTATTCATGTAAGGGTCATGATTTGTGCACATCTGCACATCTATAATGCACACTTAAGATATACTTTCAAAAAATCTGGACAAGATAATAAAAAATCTAGACATGTGTAATAAGGATGTGCACAAATTATTTTCATTTATGTAATTCGTAAAACTTCTTTAGCTCATTGCTGAAACGGGGGTAGGGAATGGAAGTGCCCCCCCATTGGGCACAAATGGAGGCCAATGATGGTTCTACTGTGAACTGAATAACCTTGTTGAATGAATTTTCTTATTACACTATTGATTGTAAGAAATATGATAGTGACCATCTGTAAGGGACCGGTTTGAACAAAGGAAAAGGGTTTTAGATTAAACTCTAAAGTCTAAATAAGTAAAATGGATGTAATGGTTCTCCATTAAGTTAATGAAATTCACTAATGCAGTAGTTTTATTTAAAAAAGAAATATGAACTAAAATGGAATATCAACAATTCTATTAAAGATTGAAAAAAGCCCACTATTTGAGTGGAAATTTCTATATGCATGGAAATGTGAGAACCACGTAATTTATCAACAGATCATTACTAAAATAGCATTTTGGTCAATTGAGAATAAATTTAGAGTTTTGGATAAGGTTAAACCCTCAGCCATTTTATAATTGTATTTTGTTAGTGACTAGTGAGAAGAGACACATAAATGCCAAGTCATGAACCTTGGCCGCCATATGCAATTTTAGGTTATATTGTACTGAAGACTGAAGAGTGGCTCAATTGGGAATTAGGTGGAGCACAATAGAGTCGTAAGATACCAAAAGAATAATGGAATGTTGAGTAGGACTATTCCTGCCCAACTTCTGGGAGAGGTCGCATCAGTTTGATGTGATGATTAAAATATTAGCATTATTAGGTCATGCCAAGGATCAAAGAAGTAATTTTGATAGCACATACATAAGATCATGCTAATCCTAGTCAATCATTAATACTTGAGAATTTGTAATGAAGTGCCAGTTAATTGTATAATTTAAATTTGAATATTTATTGTAACTACCTCTTAAGCTAAAGTGATGGCTGATGTACTATACTTTCTTTTCTTTTTTTTTTGGTGAAAATTTAATTAAATTTTTTTTATATATATTGGGGAAAGCTTTTTTTTTTTTTTTTTTTGGATAATACATATATGGGCAAGCTATTCCCAGACTTTGCAAACTACTCACTTTAAAATATGTCTTCGGTATATATTATTTCAAAAAATTGCCTAGAGTACTTATAGAGTGAGTCTCCTTGTTAATTATAGGTAGAGAACAAGAATGTTAAGCTCATTCAAGGCCCGGCATATAATTATATAAAGGATCATAACCTTTCATACTTGTGGTAATTAATTTGATACAAAAGGTGGACAAGGAAACTAGGGTTTCGGCGAGAAAATGCATGTGAAGGTATGCATGGAAAGCTGAGTCGCTGTAAAGGAGGAAGCAAGTTTAAAATTATAAAATATTAGGAACACTCCAAATGGATAGTAAAGAAATCGTGCAATAATTTAATAGTTGTGACCTTAAGAAAACATGGCTTACAGTGGAACTACCAGAAAGTTTCATAGCCCACTGTTTCCTCAAACCATCCTCTTATATATATATATATATATATATATATATATGCGCTTCCCCTTATGGTATCAGAGCCAAGTTCTTGCTTTTTTGTTGGCCGTTGTGTTACTATTTGTTAAATTTGTTCTTCTTTTCTTGCTAATCAGTTCTTTGTGTTCTTCTTGTTAATCTTGATATTGTCTATCTCTTGTTATTATCTTATCTATTTCAAAACTGTGTGTCCTCACCCAAACAGTGAGTCCTTTTTCCAAACAATAAGTCCCGAGAGAGTGGCATGAGCGGTGGGCATGAGCAGACAGGATATAAGTAGAGAGAGAAAATAGGATAATAGTAAGTGAGAAAACTTTAAAGAGATTAATTTGATTAACCCAATAAATTGTTAAACTTGAAAATGTTGAATAAATTTCGCAGATCTAATTCAACTGTCAGCACTAGATCTGGATCTAGTAGCCTGGCATCATTAAATGATATAGTTCATGAAGAAGATGAAGTTCTTCCTCATTCTGAGAATGATCTCCAAAATTGGAGTCTTCCAAAAGTTAATAAAAATGAAGTTTATGAAACCTCATCATGGGTTCCAAGTGTGTTTAAATTTGAACATAAAGTTAAAACTGTTGAATGAGCCTATGCTCTTAATAAATCTCAAGAAGAATGTCTTTTATTCCGAAAAAGGGAAATAAAAGAATTTAAGAATAAAGGTTTTAGATTCATCCATCTTGGAATAATTCAAGTTGGTATTAAACCCCTCACTAGACGATGAATCAATGCCTCTGTCTTGTTAAGATTAATTGATGCTAGATTCACAAATGAGAATCAAGCCTGTCTAGAAATGGTTGAAGCTAATATGAGTCAAGGTCCAATTTGGTTCAATGTTAACCCAGACTTAACTTTAAGTCTTGATGATGGTGCTCCTGAAAAAGCACTGACCTTAAGAATAAATACTTTTGGATATCACATGATAGAAGGAAGTCGTCCTCTTGCTTTAGTATACAGAATATACTATAAGCTGTTTAAAACAAACTTGAATCCTTAAGCCTTAATAAAAGATCCACAAGATCAAACCTTGTTATTACAAGCAAGTAGGGAAGACATTAATGTCAATGTCCCGAAAATGATAAAATGGGAAGATATCAAACTTCCTGAAGAATGGAATCTCCCAAATGAGATGCCACCGACAATTAAAAAACCAATAAACATTGCTGAAGAAGATAATTTAGAATCTGTTACACAGTTTCATGATGGAACTGTTAAAATAAGATTTGACCATAGTAAACCTAGAATACCCCCTTTAATAAAATACACTAGCTCAAGACACTCATTTTCTGGTTCTTCTTCAACTAGTAAAAAAAAACAAGATCTAGAAAGAAAAAAAGATTTAGAAAAATATCTTAATGAACTAAATCTTAATAAAAAAAAGAAAAGAATATTAAAGATAATAAAGATATTAAGCTGAAAAGGTGTAAAAGAAGACTCCTCCCGAGTAAATTCAGCCTATTACACGGTTGATAATAAAACTGTTGAATTTGATGATGAATCTTTAGAACCAACTGCCTCCGAAATGCTTGGAGACAATGATAACCAATTAAATCTTATTAAAAAACCCTTTGAAATAAATTGGGAAATGTTAAACTTAGAATTTGATTCTGAAAAGAATAACGACAAGCGAGAAAAACATCGCAAAACCCATAATAAAGAAGAAAAGAAATTAATCTTTGATAAATGGAAATCTGTAATGCAAGATCTAAGAATGAACATTCACTTCTTTGATTTTGTTGATAAATATTATTCAGAATTAAAAGAATTAAATGTTAGATCCACTACAAAGTGGACAAAACATGATAAAACAACTGTTGAATCCTCTCATCCACCAAAAGATAGTATTTTAATAAATGTTGGAAAAGACTTAGTAAAAGCCTCTCCATTCAAACTTCCTTCTAAAACTCTTGAAAAGGATGAAGAAAGAAAAATTATTGAACAAAATAATTACACTAATAAATGTTTAAATGTTATTGGCGATCAACTTGATAAAATTGAAAATAAAATTGATTCAATCAATATTAAACCAGATTCTACTAAAATAGAAACTCCTTTAATAAAAGCTCAAGAATTAAAAACTGGTTTAAGTCTTAAAACTAGTCAAACAAAAATTAGAGAAAAGATTGACCAAATGTTAAAAGAATTAAATAAAGTAAAAGGAGAACCCTGCACAATAAACATAATAAACAAAAATGATGAAGTCACTGTTGAAACATGCTCTTCAAATTCAGAAACAATTTCTGATGAAGAGATTGATAAACTTGAAAAAGTTTTTGGTAAACTCCAAAGAATAACTAATAAAAAACCAAACCCAACAACTTTTACAAAAAATTGGTATCCCAGGCCTACACCTCCGGATATGCAATTTGAAGAAAGAAGCTTTCAGCACCAATTTTCGGTGTCTGCTGATAAACTTTATGAATGGAACATTGATGGACTTTCTAAACAGGAAGTTCTTAATAAACTTAGCCATTTAACCATGGTTGCTAATAGTTACATGATTAATCATCAATTAAATCATGCTGAAATAAATGATTTATTAGTCACAGGTTTCTCTGGAAAATTGAAATCTTGGTGGGAGAAACATCTCACTGAAGAATCTAGAGATCTTATTAAACATTCTGTTAAGAAAGATGAAGAAGGTAACCCCATCTTCGATGAAAGAATTGGAATAGAATTCCTGATGGAGTTAATTCCCTTGTTTTCACAATAATAAGACACTTTATTGGTACACCTAGTACTATTACCTTTAGGATCCATGGCCAATTAAGTAATCTTAAATGTCCAACCATGAGTGACTTTAGGTGATATGAAGATGTCTTTACCTCTAGAGTTATGTTAAGAGAAGATAGTAATAAACCATATTGGAAAGAAAAATTCATTGATGATTTACCTAATCTTTTTGCCCATAAAATTCGAACTGTACTAAGCAACTCCAATGGGATCATTGATTATGATACCCTAACATATGGAGACATAAAAAGCACTATTAAACAAGAAGGTTTAAAAATGTGCATTGAACAAAGAATTGCTAAACAACAAAGTGATAATAAAAGAAAAGCTAAATATGAATTGGGAAATTTCTGTGAGCAATATGGAATTCTTCCCATGGCTCCTTCACAAAGGAAATATATTAAACATAGAAGGGATAAACATGATAAACAACAAAGAATTTGGAAGAAAAAGAAAAATTTTCAACCAAATGAATATTATAATAAAAATAAAAAAATTTCTAAAAAATCTAATAAAAATTATAAAAAATATGATAATAAAAAATTTGATAAAAAGAAAACAAAATGTTTTAAATGTGGTAAATATGGTCATTTTGCTAATGACTGTAAAGTTAAACAAAAAATTAACCAACTTCAAATAAATAATAAAGAGAAAGAAGAATTGTATAATCTTCTTGAATTAAGAAATACTAATAGTGAAAATGAAATATCACCAGATGAGATTGAATCCTCCTCTAATGAATATTCATCTTCATCATCCTCAACCCCAGATATTAAATTTGGTTGCACTGATAATTGTTGTGCTGATAAATTTATAAATGTTATTTCTAAACAAGAAGAACAAGAAGAGTTGCTACTTGAAGCAATTAGTAAAATTAATGACCTAGAGTTAAAAGCAAGCATGCTTCACAAACTCAGGAAAATGCTAAATAAAAAAGAAGCAACAAAAGATGATAAATTACCTAAACCAACAATCAGTCTTTCTGAAACTCTTGAAAGATTTAATAAACTCAAACCAAGAAAAATAAACCTTGAAGATTTACAATTTGAAATAAACCAAATTAAAAAAGAAATCATCCAATTAAAAGCTGTAAATGAACAACTTGAAAATCAAAATGTTCAATTGGAAGGCAAAAATGCTAAATTGGAAGATTGTGTATCTGTCCTTGAATTTGATAAAATATTCAAACCCATTGATAATAATGATTCTTCTTCTGAAGATGATAAACCTGAATTTTCTTATCGAAGAATGAATAAATCAGATGATGAAATAAGATATTGTAATTTGTTAAATAAAATAACGCCTATCAGATTGCACACAAGTGTTAAACTAATAATTGAAGACCATGAAATTGAAGTCATTGTTCTAGTAGATTCTGAAGCTGACTTAAATTGCATCCAAGAAGGTCTAATTCCTACTAAATATTTTGAAAAATCAATTGAAAGATTAAACTCTGCTAATGGTAGCAAAATGCATATTAAATATGAAATTAATAATGCCCATGTTTGTAAAGACAAAGTTTCTTTCAAAACATCTTTTGTCCTTGTTAAAAATCTGAATGATAAAGTAATCCTTGGATTACCATTTATCCATTTGTTATTACCTTTCACAACAGATGTGGATGGTATTACAATTGCTCCTTTTGGATAGCCTGTTAAATTCAACTTTCTCAATCGAATTGAGGAAAATGATGCTAAAATGCTAAAAGACAATTTGATCTCCCAATCAATTTGTTTAATAAAGAATAAACAAAAACATTTGAAATTTTTAAAAGATGAACTTCACTACCATAGAGTTGAACAACAATTAAACTGTAAAATCCTTCAACAAAAAATTGAAAGATTTCAAGAAAAACTAAATCAAGAAGTTTGTTCTAACTTTCCCAATGCTTTTTGGGATAGAAAAACTCATGTTGTTAAACTACCATATGTTAAAGATTTCAATGAAAGAAACATTCCTACTAAAGCTAGACCTATCCAAATGAATCAAGAAATCATGGAATTTTGTAAAAATGAAATTAATGATTTACTTGAGAAAAAGATAATTCGGCATAGTAAATCCCCTTGGTCTTGTCCAGCTTTCTATGTTCAGAAAAATGCTGAACTAGAACGAGGTGTCCCTAGACTTGTGATCAATTACAAGCCTTTGAATTAAGTCTTGGAATGGATACGATATCCAATTCCAAATAAACAAGATTTGATAAATCGACTGAGCGATTCAGTCATTTTTAGTAAATTTGATCTTAAAAGTGGATTTTGGCAAATCCAAATTCATGAAGATGATAAATATAAAATTGCATTCACCACCCCATTTGACCATTATGAGTGGAATGTAATGCCCTTTGGATTAAAAAATGCCCCGAGTAAGTTCCAAAATATAATGAATGACATTTTTAATCCATTTAGTAAATTTTGCATTGTCTACATAGATGATGTCCTCATCTTTAGTAAATCCATTGAGGAACATTGGAAACATTTGAATGCGTTTCTAGATATTATTAAACATAGTGGATTGGTTGTTTCCTCTCCAAAGATTAAACTTTTTCAAACAAAAATAAAATACCTTGGTTAGGGGCCTCATGGCAAATTCTTTTTAATAAACTAACAGTCAGTCTACAGCAGCAGAACAATTCACTGTCAGAAGAATCCGCACTGTTACTAAGCATGTCCAACAATTAATAAAGTTGCTGTCAAGACCTTGCAGCAGATATCATCTCCAATATTAGAGATTCTCTACTATTTGATAAAGCTTGCCAAAGTGTGCCAGAAGCATCTACTACGGCAAATTCAAAATTGACAAAGCTAAAATATTACTTTTACTTTCCAAAAAAGTAAATAGTAATGTGAACTCTTGTCCCTTTTGTTTTCTTATGAAGTAGTCTTCCATCGACACTTCCCCTTGTGTTTGCCTATTTATAGGCCTTCCTTTGTGTTGTATCTTCAGAACTTCTTAGTAGACTTTGCCTTTTCTCTTGTAAACATTTTGGTAGTTCATGTGCTGAAATTCCAGAATTAGAATAGGCTATCTCCAGTTCTCTTGTATACTTCACATCCCAAATTAAATATGTAATCATGGAAGCTATCAGCCTCCAGCTTACCTATTAAACATCTTTGATAAACCGTAAGTTATTACTTTTAATAAAGTAATTACTTTTAAATAATCTTTTGCATTCTTCATTTGGCTGGTTCTACCGCCTTAATAATTATATTTATAATTGTTTATATATATATATATTTTATATTTATGCGCTTCCCCTTATGGTATATATATATATAAAATCCCATTATTACTCTTGACTATCCTTTAAAAAAGATTTCCTATCAAGTATTTCTCAGCTGTTGATGATTTTTATTCAAAATAGTTAGCCTTTAGCTACATATTCTAGTTATTTTAAATTATTTATCAAAATCATAAAATAATCTATCAATGATTTTTTCTAGATCTGTTCCTATTGCAATTTTTAATTTCACTATGCCTAAAAATACTTTCGATCAGTTATAACAATTGAATTCTGTCAAGAAACATATTTAAGCAAACCCAATTCTTTTAATCAACTAATAACTTTCAAGGATAGTTGAAACATTTAAAAAAAAAACAAATGATTAAAAAAAGCAACCATCTTATACGGTGGACGAGCAATACCTAAAGCTGTTTTTGTAACACTCACTTTTTCAAGTACATTCATCCTGATTTATTCGCAATTTAAGAAAAGTTCAACATTAATGCTTTGGACTTATATTCACTTGCTAAAAGACAACAGGCTTTCCATGTCATAAGTAGTAACTGGCTAGCTAGGTTAGGTATTGCATTACAATTTATTTTATTGTTTTCAACTTTAGAAGTTAAGGAAAGATATGAATAAGATAAGCGGTGGCCTTAACCAAACTCTAGAACTTCGAGAAAAACGTTGTACGTGTGCCCTCATCAAAAGCTTGAGGAGAGAGATAGAAGAAGTCCTAAAGCGCTTTAGATTCGGAAATACTTAAATAACTAATGAGTAAGTTTAATATAATATGATTTTTTCTCTATTTTATTTTTTTATTTAAATATAAAAATTGATAATTATTAAAAGACAATAATAGTGGATGAAAACGTGTTGGATTGAGATCCAATATGTAATAGTTGGATTGACATCCCTGCACGTTAACCTGACACGTTTTTGCAGTTGCTTGGCTGCACCCATTTAATGAGAAATAGCTCCCTTCCTGTGAGTTTCCTTGTTGAATTAATTGCTATATTATATCTGAGTAGCTAGTAGGTAGCTCTGCTACGGCACCATTGGAGTTTCCTCTTCATATCCTTTTGGAAGCTACGTACTCACTGTTGAGGGCTTTTTTTTACATAGGCACCAAGAAAATTGTATTAAAAAGAATGACGATTCTATCAATATAAATTTTTTGTTTTTGTTTTGATAGAAGAAAACAGCCCAGTACGTAAAACATAAGAATTTGCAATTTTGTTGTATTTAATTATTTTGACTGAATACAATTTTGTTGCTCTTGGTCATGATGGACAAGCTAGTTATAAACTCGATATCCAAATATAAAATATTCGTCTATGCCAAATCCTACTCCAATATGCATGCACCTACTATTGACTATACGTGGGACCTCCAAATATCCATGCACGTAACAAACTTGAAAAGAGGACCCCAACTCAGCGGTAGCCAACGCAGCCAAGTTAGACTATACTAGACTAGATGCCACAGTAAAATACCTAAAACATTGAATTAGACCCCACACGTCTAAGACTACACGTAACATGTTGCAAAGGAATAGGAACGGCCATCATATGTGAATCCTTTACTACAAAGTATATTTTACAATAGAAAAAGTAGATAGCTAGAGTAGCCCAGGAAAAAGAAGTTGAGTAGATAACAAGCACGAAAAAGAAAAAGGAAAAAAAAAAACACTAAATCTCAAACTAAAAAATTTCGAAGAAAACGACCTTTCTCAAGTGTTTGAATCAAAGAGAAGCGTTGATGACAGACTAAACCAATTGCCAAGTGCCGCACAACATGGAATAAGATTCTTTTCATTTGGAAATCTCTCCATTTGTCTATTTCATAGTTGAAATTATATCTCATAGATCCAAGAGGGTATATACTAACACGTCATTTGAAATTTTAAATGATGCAATAGTTTGTACACTGTTAAATCTGTAATATTTAATGTACACCTTTAAATGTAAACTCTCAATTTCAAATGAAATGGAGAGGATTCGTGTCTATAATACAGACGTGGTGATCAGTTGGACCTTTGATTAATTAATATTTCTTTTTTTATTGACCCCTACTTGCTAAATCACGCTCTATAGGATTTGCACAACATATTGTTGTATTACACATTTCCATGACTAGGAACACAAATCTTCAAAAAGATGATACTCCGCACATGTCGCATGGCCTTGATCTTGATCATGTCACATGTATCTTTGAGTGATGAAATTCAAATTGATTTTTTTTCAGATATTGATTCGTGATTAAATATATATATATATATATACACAAAAAAGTAATAAGAGAGAGATGAAGGAGGAGATCCTAGTGGGCATGAGTTACACTCTCCAATCCCAAATTCCGTGCTACCTAAAATCACGCGTAAACACACTCTCTCTCTAAATTTGGTATTCACACAATTTTCGACAATGCTGCATTTGTCGGTTACAAATATTTTTCACATTTCCATTCCGATTTTCCAATTCCCAATTCTGTTTCACTCAACCTCTCCCAATTTTAACAAATCCCCCTATTTATTTCTTTATTATCTCATTTTTCAATTGGCACATATTTAATTATTTATGCTTGAATAGTTTAAATTATTGAAGAAAATTTCTAATTCAGAGACAAAGGATGGATGAATGAATTTTCTAGATTAAAAACTTAGAATTCAACTAATACGGTTCACTAGAAGGAATTAAGTAAAACAAGTTTCATTTTGGAAATAATTTTGTTACATATCCTTACACAAGCAAAACCGAACTCATGGACACAAGCTACCAACATAGATATAGAAGCCAGGTTAGTGAAAGGACCGAATTTTTTTTTTGTTTGTCTAAATTGGATTGAAGGAGATTTTTAGGTCATATGTGGAAAATACACGTGAATCATCATTAGCCATCCTTTTACAATAGAATGGGGAGGCCTTCTTCCTCTGGACTATCAGAATGGTTTGAAAGGTCATCTTCCTTTGCACCTTTAGCAGTGAAAAACTCGTTCTTTTGCTTCTCTTTAGGTGGAGCATTTGTGACTTAGCACCAGCCTTTTTCTTAGTTGCAGCCATTACAGCAGTGGAAACAAAAGCTTGGTCTGAAAGGTCATCTTTTTTTGCACCTTTAGCCATGAAAAACTCATTCTTTTGCTTCTTTGTAGGTGGAGTATTTTGTGACTTAGCACCACCCTTTTTCTTAGTTGCACCCATTACAGCTGTGGAACAGAAGCAGCATAAGTTGCAAATATAGCTGCAAACTTAAAGCTCAATGAAAAAAAATCAAAACCAAGACTTTCCAAGAACCTATAAACCAGTTTTATATAAAACATTATACTGTCAACTGATTTAATTAAAAGATGTGCAGAACAAGCCAACCTAAGACAGATAATCCAGTTATTAATGCTTGGCTTTAACGAATTTAACCCCAAAAACCAAATCAAAACAAAAAATCTAACCTAAAAACAAAATCAAAACCACAAACCAAATCTGAGGGTGTGATGCCATGAGGGAGGCGAGGGATCTGATGGGCTGAGGCCGTGAGGGAGTGATGCCGTGAGGGAGTCGCGCCGTGATGCATGCATGGGAGCAAAGGAGGCTGGGAGTGAGGGAAGCGGCGACAGAAAATATGTGAGAGGGAAAGATAAAAGAGATGAGGGACGGTTTGATTTAATTTTAATATAAGTGTTGGGTGGGTCGGGTGGATACCCCACGAAAAATGGGTAATTTATTACCCGCTCGAAACCCCAAAAAATATAAAAATGTATGGGAGATAGTCACTCATCACCCTGTCGAATTTCTTTGCAATGAAATCGCATTCAACTCTCTTATTGCTCCAAGTGTAGAAACACACCAATGACTGTATGATCCACCATCCTAATCCTTGTTGCCCGTACTGAAGTCATGAGTTGTAGGAGGTCAAAATAGCTCCTCCAATTTATTTCTAGGGTCGGAATCGCATGTTCAGGCTTTGGCATGGCTAGGGAAAAAGAGAGAAAATGACACCGGATTTACCGTGGTTCAGCAAATGGGGCATACGTCCACTTAGTCTTTTCTCACTCATCATTGGACATCCTTTTACAATAGAATGGGGAGGCCTTCCTCATCCGGACTATCAGAATGGTCTGAAAGGTCATCTTCCTTTGCACCTTTAGCAATGAACAATTCGTTCTTTTGCTTCTTTTTAGGTGGAGCATTTTGTGACTTAGCACCACCCTTTTTCTTAGTTGTAGCCATTACAGTAGCGGAAACAAAAGCTTGGTCTAAAAGGTCATCTTCCTTTGCACCTTTAGCAGTGAAAAACTCATTCTTTTGCTTCTTTTTAGGTGGAGCATTTTGTGACCTAACACCATCCTTTTTCTGAGTTGCACCCATTACAGCTGTGGAAACAAAAGCAGCATAAGTTGCAAATATAGCTGCAAACTTAAAGCTCAACGAAAAAAAATCAAAACAAAGACTTTCCAAAAACCTATAAACCGGTTTTATACAAAACATTATACTATCAACTGATTTAATTAAAAGATGTGCAAAATAAGCCAACCCAAGACAGATATTCCAGCTATTAATGCTTGGCTTTAACGAATTTAACCCCAAAAACCAAATCAAAACAAAAAATCTAACCTAAAAAAAAAAAATCAAAACCACAAACCAAATCTGAGCGAGTGATGACATGAGGGAAGCGAGGGATCTGACGGGCTGAGGCCGTGAGGGAGTGATGCCCTGAGGGAGTGGCGCCGTGATGCTGGCATGGGAGCAAAGGAGGCTGGGAGTGAGGGAGCAGCGGTAGAAAATATGTGAGAGGGAAAGAAAAAAGAGATGAGGGAGGGTTTGATTTAATTTTAATATAAGTGTTGGGTGGGTCGGGTGGATACCCCACTAAAAAAGGGTAATTTATTACCCGCCCGAACCCCCAAAAAATATAAAAATGTATGGGAGATAGTCACTCATCACCCTGTCGAATTTCTTTGCAATGAAATCGCATTCCTCTCTCTTATTGCTCTAAGTGTAGAAACATACCAATGACTGTATGATCCACCATCCTAATCCTTGTTGCCCGTACTGAAGTCATGAGTTGTAGGAGGTCAAAATAGCTCCAATTTATTTCTAGGGTCGGAACCGCATATTCAAGCTTTGGCATGGTTAGGGAAAAAGAGAGAAAATGACACCGGATTTACCATGGTTCAGCCAATGGAGCCTACGTCGACTTAGTCTTTTCTCACTCATCATTGGCCATCCTTTTACAATAGAATGGGGAGACGTTTATATAGGCTACGTGGGAAATAGGGGGAGAGCTATACAAATAATTGGGCCTAACTTAATTGGTTTAGGCCTAAAAATACAATGGATTGGGCTTTTGGGCCCTAATATAATATGACACCACACAATAGCCCAGAGAGACAGAAAAATGAGATGAGGGAGGGTTTGATTTAATTTTAATATAAGTGTTAGGTGGGTCGGGTGGATACCCCACGAAAAAAGGGTAATTTATTACCCGCCCAAAACCCCAAAAATATAAAAATGTATGGGAGATAGTCACTCATCACCCTGTTGAATTTCTTGGCAATGAAATCACATTCCTCTCTCTTATTGCTCCAAGTGTAGAAACACACCAATGACAGTATGATCCACCATCCTAATCCTTGTTGCCCGTACTGAAGTCATGAGTTGTAGGAGGTAAAAATAGCTCCTCCAATTTATTTCTAGGGTTCGAACCGCATGTTTGGGCTTTGGCGTGGTTAGGGAAAAAGAGAGAAAATGACACCGGATTTATCGTGGTTCAGCCAATGGGGCCTACGTCCACTTAGTCTTTTTTCACTCACCATTGGCCATCCTTTTACGATAGAATGGGGAGGCCTTCTTCATCCGGACTATCAGAATGGTCTGAAAGGTCATCTTCCATTGCACCTTTAGAAGTGAACAATTTGTTCTTTTGCTTCTTTTTAGGTGGAGCATTTTGTACTTAGCACCACCCTTTTTCTTAGTTGTAGCCGTTACAGCAGTGGAAACAAAAGCTTGTTCTGAAAGGTCATCTTTCTTTGCACCTTTAGCAGTGAAAAACTCATTCTTTTTCTTCTTTTTAGGTGGAGCATTTTGTGACTTAGCACCACCCTTTTTCTTAGTTGCACCCATTACAGCTGTGGAAACAGAAGCAGCATAATTTGCAAACATAGCTGCAAACTTATAGCTCAATGAAAAAAAATCAAAACCAAGACTTTCCAACAACCTATAAACCAGTTTTATACAAAACATTATACTGTCAACTGATTTAATTAAAAGATGTGCAGAATAAGGCAACCCAAGACAGATAATCCAGTTATTAATGCTTGGCTTTAACGAATTTAACCCCAAAAACCAAATCAAAACAAAAAGTCTAACCTAAAAACAAAATCAAAAGCACAAACCAAATCAGAGGGAGTGATGCCATGAGGGAAGCGAGGGATCCGGCGGGCTGAGGCCGTGAGGGAGTGATGCCGTAAGGGAGTGGCGCCGTGATGCAAGCATGGGAGCAAAGGAGGTTGGGAGTGAGGGAAGCAGCGGCAGAAAATATGTGAGAGGGAAAGAAAAAAGAGATGAGGGAGGGTTTGATTGAATTTTAATAAAAGTGTTGGGTGGGTCGGGTGGATAACCCACGAATAAAGGGTAATTTATTACCCTCCTGAAACCCCAAAAAATATAAAAATGTATGGGAGATAGTCACTCATCACCCTGTCGAATTTCTTTGCAATGAAATCGCATTCCTCTCTCTTATTGCTCCAAGTGTAGAAACACGCCAATGACTGTATGATCCACCATCCTAATCCTTGTTGCCCGTACTGAAGTCATGAGTTGTAGGAGGTCAAAATAGCTCCTCCAATTTATTTCTAGGGTCGGAACCACATATTCAGGTTTTGGCGTGGTTAGGGAAAAGGAGAGAAAATGACACCGGATTTACCGTGATTCAGCCAACGGAGCCTACGTCCACGTAGTCTTTTCTCATTCATCATTGGCCATCCTTTTACAATAGAATGGGAAGACGTTTATATAAGCTACGTGGGAAATAGAGGGAGAGCTATACAAATAATTGGGCCTAACTTAATTGATTTAGGCCTAAAAATACAATCGATTGGGCTTTTGGGCCCTAATATAATATGACACCACACAATAGCCCAGAGAGGCAGAAAAATGAGATGAGGGAGGGTTTGATTTAATTTTAATATAAGTGTTGGGTGGGTCGGGTGGATACCCCACGAAAAAAGGGTAATTTATTACCCGCCCGAAACCCCAAAAAATATAAAAATGTATGGGAGATAGTCATTCATTACCATGTCAAATTTCTTTGCAGTGAAATCACATTCCTCTCTCTTATTGCTCCAAGTGAAGAAACATACCAATGACAGTATGATCCACCATCCCAATCCTTGTTGTTCGTACTGAAGTCATGAGTTCTCGGAGGTCAAAATAGCTCCTCCAATTTATTTCTAGGGTCGGAACCGCATGTTCGGGCTTTGGCATGGTTAGGGAAAAAGAGAGAAAATGACACCGGATTTACCGTTGTTCAGCCAATGGGGCCTACGTCCATTTAGTCTTTTCTCACTCATCATTGGCCATCCTTTTACAATAGAATGGGGAGGCCTTCTTCATCCGGACTATCAGAATGGTCTGAAAGGTCATCTTCCTTTGCACCTTTAGCACTGAACAATTCGTTCTTTTGCTTCTTTTTAGGTGGAGCATTTTGTACTTAGCACCACCCTTTTTCTTAGTTGCAGCCATTACAGCAGTGGAAACAAAAGCTTGGTCTAAAAGGTCATCTTTCTTTGCACCTTTAGCAGTGAAAAACTCATTCTTTTGCTTCTTTTTACCTGGAGCATTTTGTGACTTAACACCACCCTTTTTCTTAGTTGCACCAATTACAGCTGTGGAAACAAAAGCAGCATAAGTTGCAAATATAGCTGCAAACTTAAAGCTCAATGAAAAAAAATCAAAACAAGACTTTCCGAAAACCTATAAACCGGTTTTATACAAAACATTATACTGTTAACTGATTTAATTAAAAGATGTGCAAAATAAGCCAACCCAAGACAGATAATACAGTTATTAATGCTTGGCTTTAACGAATTTAACCCCAAAAACCAAATCAAAACAAAAAATCTAACCTCAAAACAAAATCAAAACCACAAACCAAATTTGAGGGAGTGATGCCTTGAGGGAAGTGAGGGATCTGACGGGCTGAGGCCGTGAGGGAGTGATGCTGTGAGGGAGTGGCGCCGTGATGCAGGCATGGGAGCAAAGGAGGCTGGGAGTGAGGGAAGCGGCGGCAAAAAATATGTGAGAGGGAAAGAAAAAAGAGATGAGGGAGGGTTTGACTTAATTTTAATATAAGTGTTGGGTGGGTCGGGTGGATACCCCACGAAAAAAGGGTAATTTATTACCCGCCCGAAACCCTAAAAAATATAAAAATGTATGGGAGATAGTCACTCATCACCATGTCGAATTTCTTTGCAATGAAATCGCATTCCTCTCTCTTATTGCTCCAAGTGTAGAAACACACCAATGACTGTATGATCCACCATCCTAATCCTTGTTGCCCGTACTGAAGTCATGAGTTGTAGGAGGTCAAAATAGCTCCTCCAATTTATTTCTAGGGTCGGAACCGCATGTTCAGGCTTTGGCGTGGTTAGGGAAAAAGAGAGAAAATGAAACCGGATTTACCATTGTTCAGCCAACGGGGCCTACGTCCACTTAGTCTTTTCTCACTCATCATTGGCCATCCTTTTACAATAGAATGGGGAGGCCTTCTTCATCCGGACTATCAGAATGGTCTGAAAGGTCATCTTCCTTCGCACCTTTAGCAGTGAACTATTCGTTCTTTTGCTTCTTTTTAGGTGGAGCATTTTGTGACTTAGCACCACCCTTTTTCTTAGTTGCAGCCATTACAGTAGTGGAAACAAAAGCTTGGTCTGAAAGGTCATCTTCCTTTGCACCTTTAGCAGTGAAAAACTCATTCTTTAGCTTCTTTTTAGATGGAACATTTTGTGACTTAACACAACCCTTTTTCTTAGCTGCACCCATTACAGCTGTGGAAACAAAAGCAGCATAAGTTGTAAATATAGCTGCAAACTTAAAGCTCAATGAAAAAAAATCAAAACCAAGACTTTCCAAAAACCTATAAACCGGTTTTATACAAAACATTAGACTGTCAACTGATTTAATTAAAAGATGTGCAAAATAAGCCAACCCAAGACAGATAATCCAGTTATTAATACTTGGCTTTAACGAATTTAACCCCAAAAACCAAATCAAAACAAAAAATCTAACAGAAAAACAAAATCAAAACTACAAACCAAATCTGAGGGAGTGATGCCATGAGGAAAGCGAGGGATCTGACGGGTTGAGGCCATGAGGGAGTGATGCTGTGAGGGAGTGGCGCCGTGATGCAGGCATGGGAGCAGAGGAGGCTGGGAGTGAGGGAAGCGGCAGCAGAAAATATGTGAGAAGGAACGATAAAAGAGATGAGGGAGGGTTTGGTTTAATTTTAATATAAGTGTTGGGTGGGTCGGGTGGATACCCCATGTAAAAAGGGTAATTTATTACCCGCCCGAAACCCTAAAAAATATAAAAATGTATGGGAGATAGTCACTCATCACCCTGTCGAATTTCTTTGCAATGAAATCGCATTCCTCTCTCTTATTGCTCCAAGTGTAGAAGCACACCAATGACTATATAATCCACCATCCCAATCCTTGTTGCCCGTATTGAAGTCATGAGTTGTAGGAGGTTAAAATAGCTCAACCAATTTATTTCTAGGGTTGGAACCGCATGGCCGGGCTTTGGCTTGGTTAGGGAAAAAGAGAGAAAACGGTACCGAATTTACCGTGGTTCAGCTAATGCGACCTATGTCCACTTAGTCGTTTCTCACTCATCATTGGCCATCCTTTTATAATAGAATGGGGAGGCCTTTATATAGGCTACATGGGAAATAGGGGGAGAGCTATACAAATAATTGGGCCTAATTTAAATGGGTTAGGCCTTAAAATACAATGGATTGGCCTTTTGGGCCCTAAAATAATGTGACACCAGACAATAGCCCAGAGAGACCAAAAAATGAGATAAGGGAGGGTTTGATTTAATTTTAATATAAGTGTTTGGTGGGTCGGGCGGATACCCCACGAAAAAAGGGTAATTTATTACCCGCCCGAAACCTCAAAAAATATAAAAATGTATGGGAGATAGTCATTCATCACCATGTCAAATTTCTTTGCAATGAAATCGCATTCCTCTGTCTTGTTGCTCCAAGTGTAGAAACACACCAATGACTTTATGGTCCACCATCCCAATCCTTGTTGCCTGTACTGAAGTCATGAGTTGTCGGAGGTCAAAATAGCTCCTCCAATTTATTTCTAGGGTCGGAACCGTATGTTCGGGCTTTGGCGTGGTTAGGGAAAAAGAGAGAAAATGACACCGGATTTACCGTGGTTCAGGCAATGGGGCCTACGTCTATTTAGTCTTTTCTCACTCATCATTGGCCATCCTTTTACAATAAAATGGGGAGGCCTTCTTCATCCGGACTATCAGAATGGTCTGAAAGATCATCTTCCTTTGCACCTTTAGCACTAAACAATTCGTTCTTTTGCTTCTTTTTAGGTGGAGCATTTTGTACTTAGCACCACCATTTTTCTTAGTTGCAGCCATTACAGCAGTGGAAACAAAAGCTTGGTCTGGAAGGTCATCTTTCTTTGCACCTTTAGCAGTGAAAAACTCATTCTTTTGCTTCTTTTTAGCTGGAGCATTTTGTGACTTAGCACCACCCTTTTTCTTAGTTGCACCCATTACATCTGTGGAAACAAAAGCAGCATAAGTTGCAAATATAGCTGCAAACTTAAAGCTCAATGAAAAAAAATAAAAACCAAGACTTTCCAAAAACCTATATACCGGTTTTATACAAAACATTATACTGTCAACTGATTTAATTAAAAGATGTGCAAAATAAGCCAACCCAAGACAGATAATCCAGTTATTAATGCTTGGCTTTAACGAATTTAACCCCAAAATCCAAATCAAAACAAAAAATCTAACCTAAAAACAAAATCAAAACCACAAACCAAATTTGAGGGAGTGATGCCTTGAGGGAAGCGAGGGATCTGACGGGCTGAGGCCGTGAGGGAGTGATGCTGTGAGGGAGTGGCACCGTGATGCAGGCATGGGAGCAAAAGAGGCTGGGAGTGAGGGAAGCGACGGCAGAAAATATGTGAGAGGTAAAGAAAAAAGAGATGAAGGAGTGTTTGACTTAATTTTAATATAAGTGTAGGGTGGGTCAGGTGGATACCCCACGAAAAAAGGGTAATTTATTACCCGTCCGAAACCCCAAAAAATATAAAAATGTATGGGAGATAGTCACTCATCACCTTGTCGAATTTCTTTGCAATGAAATCGCATTCCTCTCTCTTATTGCTCCAAGTGTAGAAACACACCAATGACTGTATGATCCACCATCCTAATCCTTGTTGCCCGTACTGAAGTCATGAGTTGTAGAAGGTAAAAATAGCTCCTCCAATTTATTTCTAGGGTCGGAACCGCATGTTCAGGCTTTGGCGTGGTTAGGGAAAAAGAGAGAAAATGACACCGGATTTACCGTTGTTTAGCCAATGGGGCCTACGTCCACTTAGTCTTTTCTCACTCATCATTGGCCATCCTTTTACAATAGATTGGGGAGGCCTCCTTCATCCGAACTATCAGAATGGTCTGAAAGGTCATCTTCCTTTGCACCTTTAGCAGTGAACTATTCGTTCTTTTGCTTCTTTTTAGGTGGAGCATTTTGTGACTTAGCACCACCCTTTTTCTTAGTTGCAGCCATTACAGTAGTGGAAACAAAAGCTTGGTCTGAAAGGTCATCTTCCTTTGCACCTTTAGTAGTGAAAAACTCATTCTTTTGCTTCTTTTTAGGTGGAGCATTTTGTGACTTAACACCACCCTTTTTCTTAGCTGCCCCCATTACAGCTGTGGAAACAAAAGCAGCATAAGTTGCAAATATAGCTGCAAACTTAAAGCTCAATGAAAAAAAATCAAAACCAAGACTTTCCAAAAACCTACAAACCGGTTTTATACAAAACATTAGACTGTCAACTGATTTAATTAAAAGATGTGCAAAATAAGCCAACCCAAGACAGATAATCCAGTTATTAGTGCTTGGCTTTAACGAATTTAACCCCAAAAACCAAATCCAAACAAAAAATCTAACCGAAAAACAAAATCAAAACCATAAACCAAATCTGAGGGAGTGATGCCATGAGGGAAGCGAGGGATCTGACGAGCTGAGGCCATGAGGGAGTGATGCCATGAGGGAGTGGCGCCGTGATGCAGGCATGGGAGCAGAGGAGGCTGGGAGTGAGGGAAGCGGCAGCAGAAAATATGTGAGAGGGTACGATAAAAGAGATGAGGGAGGGTTTGGTTTAATTTTAATATAAGTGTTGGGTGGGTCGGGTGGATACCCCATGTAAAAAGGGTAATTTATCACCCGCCCAAAACCCTAAAAAATATAAAAATATATGGGAGATAGTCACTCATCACCCTGTCGAATTTCTTTGCAATGCAATCGCATTCCTCTCTCTTATTGCTCCAAGTGTAGAAGCACACCAATGACTATATAATCCACCATCCCAATCCTTGTTGCTCGTATTGAAGTCATGAGTTGTAGGAGGTTAAAATAGCTCAACCAATTTATTTCTAGGGTCGGAACCGCATGGCCGGGCTTTGGCTTGGTTAGGGAAAAAGAGAGAAAATGATACCGGATTTACCGTGGTTCAGCCAATGTGGCCTACGTCCACTTAGTCATTTCTCACTCATCATTGGCCATCCTTTTATAATAGAATGGGGAGGCCTTTATATAGACTACATGGGAAATAGGGGGAGAGCTATACAAATAATTGGGCCTAACTTAAATGGGTTAGACCTTAAAATACAATGGATTGGGCTTTTGGGCCCTAAAATAATGTGACACTAGACAATAGCCCAGAGAGACAGAAAAATGAGATGAGGGAGGGTTTGATTTAATTTTAATATAAGTGTTTGGCGGGTCGGGTGGGTACCCCACGAAAAAAGGGTAATTTATTACCCGCCCGAAACCTCAAAAAATATAAAAATGTATGGGAAATAGTCATTCATCACCATGTCAAATTTCTTTGCAGTGAAATCGCATTCCTTTCTCTTATTGCTCCAAGTGTAGAAACACACCAATGACTTTATGATCCACCATCCCAATCCTTGTTGCCCGTACTGAAGTCATGAGTTGTCGGAGGTCAAAATAGCTCCTCCAATTTATTTCTAGGGTCGAAACCGCATGTTCGGGCTTTGTCGTGGTTAGGGAAAAAAAGAGAAAATGACATCGGATTTACCGTGGTTCAGCCAATGGGGCCTACGTCCATTTAGTCTTTTCTCACTCATCATTGGCCATCCTTTTACAATAGAATGGGGAGGCCTTCTTCATCCAGACTATCAGAATGGTTTGAAAGGTCATCTTCCTTTGCACCTTTAGCACTAAACAATTCGTTCTTTTGCTTCTTTTTAGGTGGAGCATTTTGTACTTAGCACCACCCTTTTTCCTAGTTGCAGCCATTACAGTAGTGGAAACAAAAGCTTGGTCTGAAAGGTCATCTTTCTTTGCACCTTTTGCAGTGAAAAACTCATTCCTTTGCTTCTATTTACCTGGAGCATTTTGTGACTTAGCACCACCTTTTTTCTTAGTTGCACCCATTACAGCTGTGGAAACAAAAGCTGCATAAGTTGCCAATATAGCTGCAAACTTAAAACTCAATGAAAAAAAAATCGAAACCAAGACTTTCCAAAAACCTATAAACCGGTTTTATACAAAACATTATACTGTCAACTGATTTAATTAAAAGATGTACAAAATAAGCCAACCCAAGACAGATAATCCAGTTATTAATGCTTGGCTTGAACGAATTTAACCTCAAAAACCAAATCAAAACAAAAAATCTAACCTAAAAACAAAATCAAAACCACAAACCAAATTTGAGGGAGTGATGCCTTGAGGGAAGCGAGGGATCTGACGGGCTGAGGCCGTGAGGGAGTGATGCTGTGAGGGAGTGGCGCCGTGATGCAAGCATGGGAGCAAAGGAGGCTGGGAGTGAGGGAAGCGGCGGCAGAAAATATGTGAGAGGGAAAGAAAAAAGAGATGAGGGAGGGTTTGACTTAATTTTAATATAAGTGTTGGGCGGGTCGGGTGGATACCCCACGAAAAAAGGGTAATTTATTACCTGCCCGAAACCCCAAAAAATATAAAAATGTATGGGAGATAGTCATTCATTACCCTGTCAAATTTCTTTGCAGTGAAATCGCATTCCTCTCTCTTATTACCCCAAGTGGAGAAACACACCAATGACTGTATGATCCACCATCCCAATCCTTGTTGCCCGTACTGAAGTCATGAGTTGTAAGTGGTCAAAATAGCTCCTCCATTTTACTTCTAGGGTCGGGACCGCATGTTCGGGCTTTGGCGCGGTTAGGGAAAAAGAGAGAAAATGACACTGGATTTACTGTGGTTCAGCCAATGGGGCCTACGTCCACTTAGTCTTTTCTCACTCATCATTGGCCATCCTTTTACAATAGAATGGGGAGGCCTTCTTCATTCGGAGTATCAGAATGGTCTGAAAGGTCATCTTCCTTTGCACCTTTAGCAGTGAAAAAGTTGTTCTTTTGCTTCTTTTTAGGTGGAGCATTTTGTGACTTAGCACCACCCTTTTTCTTAGTTGCAGCCATTACAGCAGTGGAAACAAAAGCTTGGTCTGAAAGGTCATCTTCCTTTGCAGCTTTAGCAGTGAAAAACTCATTCTTTTGCTTCTTTTTAGGTGGAGCATTTTGTGACTTAACACTACCCTTTTTCTTAGTTGCACCCATTACAGCTGTGGAAACAAAAGCAGCATAAGTTGCAAATATAGTTGCAAACTTAAAGCTCAATGAAAAAAAATCAAAACCATGACTTTCCAAAAACCTATAAACCGGTTTTATACAAAACGTTATACTGTCAACTAATTTAATTAAAAGATGTGCAAAATAAGCCAACCCAAGACAGATAATCCAGTTATTAATGCTTGGCTTTAACGAATTTAACCCCCAAAACCAAATCAAAACAAAAAATCTAACCTAAAAACAAAATCAAAACCACAAACCAAATCGGAGGGAGTGATGCCGTGAGGGAAGCGAAGGATCTGACGGGGTGAGGCTGTGAGGGAGTGATGCCTTGAGGGAGTGGCGCCGTGATGCAGGCGTGGGAGCGAAGGAGGCTAGGAGTGAAGGAAGTAGCGGCAGAAAATATGTGAGAGAGACAGAAAAATGAGATGAGGGAGGGTTTGATTTAATTTTAATATAATTGTTGGGTGGGTCAAGTGGATA
This sequence comes from Fagus crenata, assembly GCA_014362285.1. Taxonomy (NCBI): domain Eukaryota; kingdom Viridiplantae; phylum Streptophyta; class Magnoliopsida; order Fagales; family Fagaceae; genus Fagus; species Fagus crenata. The sequence continues at coordinate 53,528 of BKZX01028150.1, forward strand.
CCCCACGAAAAAAGGGTAATTTATTACCCGCCCGAAACCCCAAAAAATATAAAAATGTATGGGAGATAGTCACTCATCACCCTGTCGAATTTCTTTGCAATGAAATTGCATTCCTCTCTCTTATTGCTCCAAGTGTAGAAACACACCAATGACTGTATGATCCACCATCCTAATCCTTGTTGCCCGTACTGAAGTCATGAGTTGTAGGAGGTCAAAATAGCTCCTCCAATTTATTTCTAGGGTCGGAACCGCATGTTTAGGCTTTGGCGTGGTTAGGGAAAAAGAGAGAAAATGACACCGGATTTACCGTGGTTCAGCCAATGGAGCCTACGTCCACTTAGTCTTTTCTCACTCATCATTGGCCATCCTTTTACAATAGAATGGGGAGGCGTTTATATAGGCTACGTGGGAAATAGGGGGAGAGCTATACAATTAATTGGGCCTAACTTAATTGGTTTAGGCCTAAAAATACAATGAATTGGGGTTTTGGGCCCTAATATAATATGACACCACACAATAGCCCAGAGAGACAGAAAAATGAGATGAGGGAGGGTTTGATTTAATTTTAATATAAGTGTTGGGCGTGTTGGGTGGATACCCCACAAAAAAAGGGTAATTTATTACCCGCCCGAAACCTCAAAAAATATAAAAATGTATGGGAGATAGTCACTCATCACCCTGTCAAATTTCTTTGCAATGAAATCGCATTCCTCTCTCTTATTGCTCCAACTGTAGAAACATACCAATGACTATATAATCCACCATTCCAATCCTTGTTGCCCGTATTGAAGTCATGAGTTGTAGGAGGTCAAAACAACTCCTCCAATTAATTTCTAGGGTCGGAATTGCATGTTCGGGCTTTGGCGTGGTTAGGGAAAAAGAGAGAAAATGACACCGGATTTACCGTGGTTCAGCCAATGGGGCCTACGTCCACTTAGTCTTTTCTCACTCATCATATGCCATCCTTTTACAATAGAATGGGAAGGCCTATATATAGGCTACATGGGAAATAGGGGGAGAGCTATACAAATAATTGGACCTAACTTAAATGGGTTAGGCCTAAAAATACAATGGATTGGACTTTTGGGCCCTAATATAATATGACACCACACAATAGCCGAGAGAGACAGAAAAATGAGATGAGGGAGGGTTTGATTTAATTTTAATATAAGTGTTGGGCGGGTAGGGTGGATACCCCCGAAAAAAGGGTAATTTATTACCCGCCCGAAACCCCAAAATTATAAAAATGTATGGGAGATAGTCACTCATCACCCTGTCAAATTTCTTTGCAATGAAATCGCATTCCTCTCTCTTATTGCTCCAAGTGTAGAAACACACCAATGACTGTATGATCCACCATCCCAATCCTTGTTGCCGGTACTGAAGTCATGAGTTGTAGGAGGTCAAAATAGCTCCTCCAATTTTTTTCTAGGGTCGGAACCGCATGTTTGGGCTTTGGCGTGGTCAGAGAAAAAGAGTGAAAATGACACCGGATTTACCGTGGTTCAGCCAATGGGGCCTACGTCCACTTAGTCTTTTCTCACTCATCATTGGCCATCCTTTTACAATAGAATGGGGAGGCCTTTATATAGGCTACATGGGAAATAGGGGGAGAGCTATACAAATAATTGGGCCTAACTTAAATAGGTTAGGCCTAAAAATACAATGGATTGGGCTTTTGGGCCCTAATATA